>CM077209.1:1181373-1196373 GCA_039654625.1 Rhinogobio ventralis
CGATTATTAAACCTGTCGATATAGTTCTTCGTTGTTGTGTGTGTGTGTGTGTGTGTGTGTGTGTTTGGGCTGTCAGCTCTGATGCTGTGTGAAGCGTTGAGTTTAACACTCGTCCACTGACTCCACAGTCTTCTGAAGGAGAGCAGACCTTCGGCACTGAAGAGAAAACTCAAGAGGATGATGATGATGATGATGAAGAGGGTTCAGAGCTAGTCCAGCAGGAGCAGGAGCACGGCCGTGTGCTGGAGGCGCTCAGAGAGACACACACACGACAGCTGGAGATCCAGCAGGAGCAGAACACACACCTGACGGCACAGATACACACACTCAGCCAGCAGCTGCTGCAGGTGTGCATGTCCTACCAGAGTCAGACACTTCCTGTTCCTCTTTACAGAGCTGCCATCAAAGTCAACAGGAAATGGTCTTAATTTCTGAATGTTACTTGCTTCACCTCTGAAAAGACATCTCTGTTTAATATTAGTCATCTTTTAAATTACTTATTAAAATTTTACTTATGATTTGATTAATTATTAGTAAGTTTATATTTTTAAATGATTTACTTATTTTGTTTTTACATATTTATAATTTAACATGTTAACAAGTATTTTATTTTGATTTGTTTTTATTTTAAAAGTATTTATTTATTCAAATTTTACATTTTTATAATTATTTATTTTTATTGTTTTTATTTTTAAATTATTTTAAATATACATTTATATGATTTAATTATTAGCAAGATTTATTGATTCATTTTGTATTGTTTTTAATTTAAATTAAAATATGTGATTTTTAAAATATGTACATTTTAATTTTACATATTTGTGTCCGATTGAAAGACAATATTAATTAATTTTTAACTCTTTTTTTATTGATTATTTTTTTAATTATTGATTTATTTTAATTTGACAATTTTGACATGCCAACAGTTAGCGCTGTGATTTAATGCTGGTGAATGTTAATATTGATTCATAAGACAACAACCACATTCACAACGCATTTAACTTCTAAAGTGACGTATTTTCTATTAAGTGAAACAGAATAATCAGGCAGAAATAAAGGGCAGGACTTTATAACTAAATTATAAAATGTTATGCTGTGATATAAATTGTAAACATTCTCCCTTTTTCTGTCTTTGTTACATTTGCAGAAATCAAAGGTTGTTTTAGAGGTGAAGAAGTTATTAGATTTTGATAAAATAATCAGTGATTTCAGGTTGACTTTAGTTCAGCAGCGCTTCGCTCTTGTCTGGGTCGAGGCTTCAGATGTGATGATGTTCTGTGTGTGGTGGTTTCTCTGTGATTCGGTCGAGAGTGTGTGTGCTGTCGCTGATCTGTCCTGCGCTGTGTCACACTACAGCTCAAAGCTGCATGTGATGTTTCAGTCTGATTTTACATCTGTGTGTGTTTGAAACAGAGAGAGCTAGAGCTGGAGCAGATGAAGGAGAAAGAAGACGAGACTGAGAGAGAGAGACAGAAAGATGAACGACTGCTTCCCAGCATGCAAAGCTGCGGCACACAGACAGAGCAGGTAGTGTAAACAATAGTTTGTGTGTGTGTGTGTGTGTAGTATTCCATATCACATATGAGTGTAGTGTGAGTGTGTTTACTCTTGTCCTCTGCCCATCTGCACTTCCCCTTCTGCTCCATCAGGTGGCGTGTCACCTCAGAAACCTTCCCTCTCAGGTGCAGCTGTTGCTATGGCAGCGCAGTGGCTCCGTTCTCGTGTTGTTTGTGTTTGCTCTGTGTGTTCGGGAATCGCTGCACTCGGCCTGACAAACACCTCTCAATATAAAGACTTTGAGCTGACTGTGATTTAATGACGGGCTTCTTATCTGCCATTTCTTTTCTGCCTGTGTATAAACTCCAGAAGGAAGAGCAGGAGGAGAAGGTGATAAAGGGCAAAGGTCATGGAGGGAGCATGACATCACAGTCACCTGCACAAAATCCAGAGCTCGCAACTGATGACATCACCACAGAGAGGTGAGGAATGATTGGTAGTCATGAAAAAGTTCCATAAAGTCATTAGAACTGATGAATGGATAGATAGATAGACAGACAGACAATCAGACAGTCGGACAGTCAGACAAATATAGACATACATATAGACAGTCAGATGAATAGACATACAGACAGATAGACAGTCAGACAGATGGACAGTCAGACGAATAGACATTCAGTCAGACAGACAGACAGATGAATAGACAGTCAGACAGACGGGACAGTCAGACGAATAGACAGTCAGACAAATATAGACATGCGTACAGACAGATAGACAGTCAGACGAATAGACAGTCAGTCAGACAGACGGACAGATGAATAGACAGTCAGATGAATAGACAGTCAGACGCATGGACAGTCAGACGAATAGACAGTCAGACAAATATAGACATGCGTACAGACAGATAGACAGTCAGACGAATAGACAGTCAGTCAGACAGATGAATAGACAGTCAGACGCATAGACAGTCAGACGAATAGACAGTCAGACAAATATAGACATGCGTACAGACAGATAGACAGTCAGACGAATAGACAGTCTGTCAGACAGACGGACAGATGAATAGATAGACAGTCAGACAGACGGGACAGTCAGATGAATAGACGAGACAGTCAGATGAATAGACAGACGGGACAGTCAGATGAATAGACAGACGGGACAGTCAGATGAATAGACAGACGGACAGTCAGACGAATAGACAGTCAGACAAATAGACAGTCAGACAAATATAGACATGCGTATAGACAGTCAGACGAATAGACAGACGGACAGTCAGACAAATAGACAGACAGACAGATGGACAGTCAGACAGACGGACAGTCAGACAGATAGACAGTCAGACGAATAGACAGTCAGACAGACGGACAGTCAGACGAATAGACAGTCAGACAAATATAGACATGTGTACAGACAGATAGACAGTCAGACGAATAGACAGTCTGGCAGACAGACGGACAGATGAATAGATAGACAGTCAGACAGACGGGACAGTCAGATGAATAGACAGACGGGACAGTCAGATGAATAGACAGACGGGACAGTCAGATGAATAGACAGACGGGACAGTCAGATGAATAGACAGATGGGACAGTCAGATGAATAGACAGACGGACAGTCAGACGAATAGACAGTCAGACGAATAGACAGTCAGACGAATAGACAGTCAGACAAATATAGACATGCGTATAGACAGTCAGACGAATAGACAGACGGACAGTCAGACAGATGGGCAGTCAGACGAATAGACAGTCAGACAGACGGACAGTCAGACGAATAGACAGTCAGACAGATGGACAGTCAGACGAATAGACAGACGGACAGTCAGACAAATAGACAGACAGACAGATGGACAGTCTGACGAATAGACAGTCAGACAGACGGACAGTCAGACGAATAGACAGTCAGACAGATGGACAGTCAGACGAATAGACAGTCAGACAAATATAGACATGTGTACAGACAGATAGACAGTCAGACGAATAAACAGTCAGACAGATGGACAGATGAATAGACAGACAGACAATCAGACGAATAGACAGTCAGACAGAGACCGAGTCAGACGAATAGACAGACGGACATTTAGATTAATAGACAGTCAGACGAAAAGACAGTGAGACAAACGGACAGTCAGACGAATAGATAGTAAGACGAATAGACAGTCAGACAGACGGACAGTCAGACGAATAGACAGTCAGACAAATGGACAATCAGACGAATAGATAGTCAGACGAATAGACAGTCAGACAGGCGGACAGTAAGACGAATAGAAAGTCAGACAGACGGACAGTCAGACGAATAGACAGTCAGACAAATATAGACATGCGTACAGACAGATAGACATTCAGACGAATAGAGAGATGAACAGACAGTCAGACAATCAGACGAATAGAAAGTCAGACAGAGACCCAGTCAGACGAATAGACAGACGGACAGTCAGATTAATAGACAGTCAGACAGACGGACAGTCAGACGATTAGACAGTCAGACAGACTGACAGTAAGACGAATAGACAGTCAGACAGACGGACAGTCAGACGAATAGACAGTCAGACAAATGGACAGTCAGACGAATAGACAGTCAGACGAATAGATAGTCAGACGAATAGACAGTTAGACAGACGGACAGTAAGACGAATAGACAGTCAGACAGACGGACAGTCAGACGAATAGGCAGTCAGACGGACAGTCAGATGAATAGACAGTCAGACAAACGGACAGTCAGACGAATAGATAGTCAGACGAATAGGCAGTCAGACGAATAGACAGTCAGACAAACGGACAGTCAGACGAATAGACAGTCAGACAAACGGACAGTCAGACAAACGGACAGTCAGACGAATAGACAGTCAGACAAACGTACAGTCAGACGATTAGACAGTCAGACAGACGGACAGTCAGACGAATAGACAGTCGGACAGACGGACAGTCAGATAATTAGACAGTCAGACAGTCAGATGAATAGACAGTCAGACAGACGGACAGTCAGACGATTAGACAGTCAGACAGACGGACAGTCAGACGAATAGACAGTCAGACAAACGTACAGTCAGACGAATAGACAGTCAGACAAACGTACAGTCAGACGATTAGACAGTCAGACAGACGGACAGTCAGACGAATAGACAGTCAGACAAACGAACAGTCAGACGAATAGACAGTCAGACAAACGGACAGTCAGACGAATAGACAGTCAGACAAATAGACAGACGGACAGTCAGACAGACGGACAGTCAGACGAATAGACAGTCAGACAAACGAACAGTCAGACGAATAGACAGTCAGACAGACGGACAGTCAGATGAATAGACAGTCAGACAAACGGACAGTCAGACGAATAGACAGTCAGACAAACGGACAGTCAGACGAATAGACAGTCAGACAAACGGACAGTCAGACGAATAGACAGTCAGACAGACAGACAGTCAGACGAATAGACAGTCAGACAAACGTACAGTCAGACGATTAGACAGTCAGACAGACGGACAGTCAGACGAATAGACAGTCAGACAGACGGACAGTCAGACGATTAGACAGTCAGACAGACGGACAGTCAGACGAATAGACAGTCAGACAAATAGACAGACGGACAGTCAGACGAATAGACAGTCAGACAGACGGACAGTCAGATAATTAGACAGTCAGACAGACGGACAGTCAGATAATTAGACAGTCAGACAGACGGACAGTCAGATGAATAGACAGTCAGACAAACGGACAGTCAGACAGACGGACAGTCAGATAATTAGACAGTCAGACAGACAGACAGTCAGATAATTAGACAGTCAGACAGACGGACAGTCAGATAATTAGACAGACAAACGGACAGTCAGACGAATAGACAGTCAGACAGACGGACAGTCAGATAATTAGACAGTCAGACAGACGGACAGTCAGATAATTAGACAGTCAGACAGAAGGACAGTCAGATAATTAGACAGTCAGACAGACGGACAGTCAGACGATTAGACAGTCAGACGATTAGACAGTCAGACGATTAGACAGTCAGACGATTAGACAGTCAGACGAATAGACAGTCAGACAAACAGTCAGTCAGACGAATAGACAGTCAGACAGAGACCCAGTCAGACGAATAGACAGTCAGACAGACGGACAGTCAGACGAATAGACAGTCAGACAGACGGACAGTCAGACGAATAGACAGATGAACAGACAGTCAGACAATCAGACGAATAGACAGTCAGACAGAGACCCAGTCAGACGAATAGACAGACGGACAGTCAGATTAATAGACAGTCAGACGAATAGACAGTCAGACAGACGGACAGTCAGACGAATGGACAGTCAGACAAATGGACAGTCAGACGAATAGACAGTCAGACAAACGGACAGTCAGACGAATAGATAGTCAGACGAATAGACAGTTAGACAGACGGACAGTAAGACGAATAGACAGTCAGACAGACGGACAGTCAGACGAATAGACAGTCAGACAAATGGACAATCAGACGAATAGACAGTCAGACAAATAGATAGTCAGACCAATGGACAGTCAGACGAATAGGCAGTCAGACAAACGGTCAGACAGACGATTAGACAGTCAGACAGACGGACAGTCAGATGAATAGACAGTCAGACAAACGGACAGTCAGACGAATGGACAGTCAGACGAATAGGCAGTCAGACGAATAGACAATCAGACAAACGGACAGTCAGACGAATAGACAGTCAGACAAAAGGACAGTCAGACGAATAGACAGTCAGACAGATGGACAGTCAGATAATTAGACAGTCAGACAGACGGACAGTCAGACGAATAGACAGTCAGACAGACGGACAGTCAGATAATTAGACAGTCAGACAGACGGACAGTCAGATGAATAGACAGTCAGACGAATAGACAGACAGACGGACAGTCAGATAATTAGACAGTCAGACAGACGGACAGTCAGATAATTAGACAGTCAGACAGACGGACAGTCAGATAATTAGACAGTCAGACAGACGGACAGTCAGATAATTAGACAGTCAGACAGACGGACAGTCAGATAATCAGACGGACAGTCAGATAATTAGACAGTCAGACAGACGGACAGTCAGATGAAATGACAGTCAGACGAATAGACAGTCAGACGATTAGACAGTCAGACGAATAGACAGTCAGACAGACGGACAGTCAGACGAATAGACAGTCAAACAGACGGACAGTCAGATAATTAGACAGTCAGACAGATGGACAGTCAGATAATTAGACAGTCAGACAGACAGTCAGACAAACAGACAGTCAGACGAATAGACAGTCAGACAGACGGACAGTCAGACGAATAGACAGTCAGACAGACGGACAGTCAGACGATTAGACAGTCAGACGAATAGACAGTCAGACAAACAGTCAGTCAGACGAATAGACAGACGGACAGTCAGACGAATAGACAGTCAGACAGACGGACAGTCAGACGATTAGACAGTCAGACAAACGGACAGTCAGACGAATAGACAGTCAGACAGACGGACAGTCAGACGAATAGACAGTCAGACAGACGGACAGTCAGACGAATAGACAGTCAGACAGACGGACAGTCAGATAATTAGACAGTCAGACAGACGGACAGTCAGATAATTAGACAGTCAGATGAATAGACAGTCAGACAGACGGACAGTCAGATAATTAGACAGTCAGACAGACGGACAGTCAGACGAATAGACAGTCAGACAGACGGACAGTCAGATAATTAGACAGTCAGACAGACGGACAGTCAGATGAATAGACAGTCAGACGAATAGACAGACAGACGGACAGTCAGATAATTAGACAGTCAGACAGACGGACAGTCAGATAATTAGACAGTCAGACAGACGGACAGTCAGATAATTAGACAGTCAGACAGACGGACAGTCAGATAATCAGACGGACAGTCAGATAATTAGACAGTCAGACAGACGGACAGTCAGATGAAATGACAGTCAGACGAATAGACAGTCAGACGATTAGACAGTCAGACGAATAGACAGTCAGACAGACGGACAGTCAGACGAATAGACAGTCAAACAGACGGACAGTCAGATAATTAGACAGTCAGACAGATGGACAGTCAGATAATTAGACAGTCAGACAGACAGTCAGACAAACAGACAGTCAGACGAATAGACAGTCAGACAGACGGACAGTCAGACGAATAGACAGTCAGACAGACGGACAGTCAGACGATTAGACAGTCAGACGAATAGACAGTCAGACAAACAGTCAGTCAGACGAATAGACAGACGGACAGTCAGACGAATAGACAGTCAGACAGACGGACAGTCAGACGATTAGACAGTCAGACAAACGGACAGTCAGACGAATAGACAGTCAGACAGACGGACAGTCAGACGAATAGACAGTCAGACAGACGGACAGTCAGACGAATAGACAGTCAGACAGACGGACAGTCAGACAAATAGACAGTCAGACAGACGGACAGTCAAACAGACAAATAGATAGATGGATGGATGGATAGATTTCTGAAGTTGTTTTCTTCTTTTCTTCTAGGGATTTTCTACGTCAGGCAAACGTCCGTCTGCGTCAGGTGCTGATCGACGTGCTGAAGACGACAGCGGCGGCGGAGGAAACCATCGGCTGTCATGTGGAGGGCATCCTGGAGGCATCCAACAGGGGTCACATGAGAGACACCGGGCAGACGGTCCCAGCGGAGGGGTTCAGACCAGGACCGGCTGGAGGTCAGAGGCACATTACACACCTCAACTTATTCCAATTCAGACTTTTTCACCTGTTGATTTGGCTTTTATTGCATTTGGAGTCATCAGGGGTCTGTCGTCAGCTTTATAATCAACAATGACGTCACTTCCTGTCACATCAATCAGCTGAAATGTAGTGTTGTTTAGTAAAAGATTTAGAAACTTTTAAAGAAGGACGTGACATTAAAGTCACAGCACAGCTGGTCTGCGATGGGTTAATAACAGACGACAGGAACATTGAATTGATCTATAGGAACCAGTGAAGCCACATCAGATCCTGTCTGTCTCGTTTCTGTTGACTCATTGTCTTTGCATAGAGATGTTTTGTGTACTGTTGAGGCGAGGTCATGTGACCCAGGCACACAAGGAGAGTGTGTTTGGGTGTGTTAAGGGATGTGGACGTCTCATATCATGTGTAGAATATGAGACGGACACTCCTGTAACTCGACACCCAAAACACACAAAAGACCCCGAACAAAACCACATCCTTATTTGTGTGAGTTCATTCACGCCTGTCTGTGATTTAATTTTATCTTAATCTGCTGTCCGTTATGTCTCTGTCTCACAAAAACTGTTATTTGTATGCTTTATTAGTGATGTTTACCTACTGTGTATAGTGTGATTAAGTTATAAAGGCCTTTTAGCCTGTTTAGGACACATAACTTCCTTTTATTTCTCTAATATTTTGCCTGATTCTAATGAGAACAACAGAAAGCAGCATCAAGACGAACATTGATGCGATCAGCTCAGTTACTCATTGTTTTGATGTCCTTGTCCTTCATCAGTGAAGCAGCAAATCTCTTCTGTCCCGTACACAGATGCGTCATCTGATGACCTCAGCATGTTTTCGGCAGAGACTGAGACCGATGAGGGGCTGGAGATGTCGCTGAAGATCCCGGGGGCGGGGCTCCTGCACCAGGAGGCGGAGCTCCAGCTGGAGAGGGAGGAGTTCCTGATGAGCATCAGCACACGCCTGCAGAGCGCCGTCGAGAAACTGCTCATCGCCATCACTGAGACCAGCACTCAGGTACGGCAAGCACACGGAGCCAAAATAAACAGTTCCAATCAGCATATCAGAATGATTTCTGAAGGATCATGTGACACTGAAGACTGGAGTAATGATGATAAATTCAGCTTTGATCACAGGAATAAATTACAGTTTAAAATATATTCACATAGAGAACAGCTGATTTACATTGGGATAATATTTATTGTTTTTATCAAATAAATGCAGAGCAGAAGCGACTCAGGATTGGGTCATATTGAGAGCATAAACACATTGTCTTTGGATCATTAACTAGCTTTGCTGGTTATATCAGATGAACGAACGCTCCCATGAGGCATCAGAGCTCAAACTAATGCTCAGAGGACACAGTGGGCGGAGCCTCCGCTCCGGTCGCCTGTAGATACCAGCTGATTTGCATAATGCCTTGGTCTCCGTGGCAGCAGTTTAACATCCGTAAAGCTGTGGGCGTGTGAAGTAAAGCGAAACCCGTCTTTCCCAATAGTTTATGTTCGCTTCGCTCTGATCATCACTTCCTGTCTGTGATAAATATCTTGACTGCTGAATTTGGTGATATTGATATTTTATGGCACAGATGTAAAGATCGGATCAGATCCTGTTGGACTTGAAATGTGAGCAAATGAGCATGTGGTGAATGAAACGAATGAACGAATGAAACTGCTTCTCAAACTAGGATTCATGGAAATGTTTAGAGAAAACCAGTGTAAAAAATGTAAAAATAAATTAATAATAAGATTTAATAAATAAATAAATAAATAACAAATATTAGATTAAAATAAAACATTTATATTAATAAAAATAACAATTTTATAAATAATAAAAATAACAATTTTATAAATAATAAAAATGGGAAAAAATAATTGTAAAAGTTAAATTAAAAATAAATAAAAGGAAAAATACAAAGATTAAAGAAAATAAAAATAAGATTTAAATACATACATTTATTAAAAATAAATGAATGATAAATTATTAAAATAAATCAAAAATAGTTTAAAATACTAATTTGATGTGAATAAATAACAAATATTAGATTAATAAAAGAATAATTTAGATGGAAAATAATTAATTGTTTTAATAATAAAAAATAGTAATTAATAAAATAAATAATAAAAATACATAGTACAGTACTATAGTGAATAAATAACAAATATTAGATTAATAAAATAATAGTGATTGAAAAGAATTACTTTAATAATAAATAAAATATTTGATAATAGTTATTAAATAAAATAAGAATATATTAAAATACAAATTTGATATTAATAAATTAATAAAAAAACTGTTAGTTAAATAAATTGATATTAATAAATAATAAAAAAGTAAAAAGTAATTATAAAAGTTAAATTAAAAATAAATAATTAAAATAAACAAACAAATAATACATAGTACAGTACTAGTAAATTAATAAAATAAAAAAGATTAAAATTCAAATTTGAAAATAACAAATGATAGATTTAAATAAAAATTGATAATAATAAATAAATGAAATAAACAATAAAAAATATAAAAAATGAATTAAAAATAAATATATAAATAAATACATTAAAAATACATAAATAATAAAAATTACATTAAAATAAACCAACAAATAATACATAGTACAGTACTACAGTAAGTAAAAAAAATACGTAATAAACGAAATGGTTTATAAATAATATTTTACATATATAATATTTATTTTTCACAGTATAAACTGGGTCTTTATACATACAAATGTATTTCTGCCTTTTGCATCTAGAAGATTGAAAACCCTTATCATAATCAGAGCCAAGCATCTGTGAAAGCATTAATAAAACAAATACAACACGACCGAAGCGAGGGTTTGAGGTGACGAGTCGGTTTAATGCTTGTGTTCAGGGTCCCAAAGACCGGGATCTGTGGAGGTAATCGTGTAATGGCTCGTTCAGGAATGAAGATTCATGTGGAGGCACGTGTGGGAGGAGCAGTTAATCAATAATGAGGTTATCAGCGAGTGTTTGAGGAGAAAATAATTACTCGCCGCATTCCTGATTTATAATCGTCTGAGCGTTTAAACGTCCCGTTCTCAGTCATGAGGAGCAGGAATCTGGTCGGACAGGCTCGGGCAGGGTGTGTGTGTGTGTGTGTTAAATCAACCTGTCACTCACCTGCAGGCTGTGTGACTCCGCCCTCACCGCTGACGTATCTCGCACATGTTCACTGACCAGGAAGCGAGTGAGCGAGCGAGAGAGAGAGAGAGAGAGAGAGAGAGAGAGAGAGAGAGAGAGAGAGAGATGATCTCCCCCCGGAGTGCTGCGATGGTCTGTTCTCACTTGTTAATGAGGCCCTGCCTTTTCCCAGCGGACCGTTGCCACGGAAGCATGGAATTGTTAATGAGTTTCCAGCAGGAGTAACCGAGGGAAAGTGAAGAAGAGAGTCCTGCTGATTTTACAACTCTCCTGTTTGGATTTCTCAGCTACAGGTCGGAGTTTTGCTTTCATTTAATCACCGCTCTCTGGAATCACTGGGATTTTTGGGATTGGTTCTTTCTGGCCATGTGAAATCTCCCGTGTGTGTTTACCAACACGGAGGCACTTCCATAGAGACTGAGGGATGTTAACTCACCCGTCGCTTGACAACTAGCCTCAAACATCTTAGAATCAAATCACGAGAAGGACAGCGCAATGGATTCCTATCGGACGTTTTGGAATTCCCACTTCCTGAATGACAGCTGGCTGGACAGCCAGGATCAGGATATTTACGAGGTGGAATCGCGCATCCCGCTGCCGCGACCCTTCCCTCTCAGCCACCTGCTGCACGAGAAGAACGCCGTGGTGGTGCAGACGCAGATCTCGCACGTCAACCGGCGGGACAACGGTCACCTGCTCAAAGTCGTCTCGAAGATTTCCCTGCCCACTCCTCCGTATACAGTAAGTGTGTGCGCTGACCCAGAGGTCACTCGCGGGCCGTGTGTCTGCACCTGCGCAGGTGCGTCCTCATACGGGAGATTGATTTTGACCTTTGAGAATCATGCGGAGGACGGTTTTACAGCGCTGGAGACGTTACCTCTGTATAGTTAGATAAGAGCAGCTTTTGTACACGTTGACTCGACTGTAATGAGATTCCAGGGTGTGTTTGTGTGTGTGAAGTGTTTTGTGTGTGTAACACGAGATCAGTCTCACTGTCGTGTTTTCCTAAAATCCTTTTGTTGACGCCTCTCACTCGTTCACTCTTGAATCTGTAACCACATCGAGCACTGCTGTGAGAATAATATAAGAGCTGAGTTTTGTATTTTTAGATCAGACGTGTGGCGTTGAAACTACACTGTACTCCGGCTGTCAGAAGTTTGGGATTTTTTAGTGTTTTTGTTGAAAAATAAGTCTCTTCTGCTCAGCAAGGCTGCATTTATTTGATCAGAAATACTGTAAATAGTGAAATATTATTTCTGTGTAAGCATTTCACTCTAAAAATAGACGCGTGTGAATAAACAATCCCTGGATCAGTTTCTCAAATGTAAGATCATAAAGTCTTCAATACTGTAAATGCTATAACAAGCGTATTAATGATCATCTTAAGGCTAACATAAATGGCGACACTGCCTAATGTGATTATTAATCTTCATAAGGCTCTGATGTCATTAATAAATGTGAGCGCGCACGTCTCCGAGCCTGAAGGTGGCGCTGTTGTGCGTTCAGCCTCACACACATTCATGCCAAACGACACTACTGATCAATCATGAGTGTGTACTGTACGTGTTTATACTGTAATGTGTTGTGTACGGGTGTATGAATGCATATTTCATCTCCTCTGAATCTGAATGAGCTCCTGCAATAATAAAGCAGACATTTCAAAATAAGAGTCCCGCTGTATTTCAGGCTCGTTTATTAAATAAAAGTCACGCCGCGTGTCCGATTTACACCCGGTTATTATTCGGTTACACAAACTGTGTGTGATTTCATTTAAAGTGTTGTATCTTCTGTGGGACGCACCGTCACAGGAAAGACTGAGAACATTATTTGACACATATTATTAAATATATAGATTTGACTAGCATCAGTGTTATTATAGCTAACAACACAGGTGCACCTTGGGTAAAAAATAATCGTCACGCCCTGCAGTGTAAATCAGCTGTTCTCTATGTGAATATATAGTAAAGTGTAATTTATTCCTGTGATCAAAGCTGAATTTATCATCATTACTCCAGTCTTCAGTGTCACATGATCCTTCAGAAATCATTCAATATGATGATCAAGACACATTTATGATTATTATCAGTGTTGGAAACAGTTTTCCAGGATTCTTTGATGAGTAGGAAGTTCATAAGAACAGCATTTATTTGAAATAGAATCTTTTGTCATAAAAGTCTCTTTTGATCAGTTTAATGCGTCCTTGATGAATAAAAGGATTAATTTATTGTTTTTAAATCCCCAAACTTTTGAACAGTATTGTATATATGCAAATCACTTTATTACATGTTCCATATTCCTGTAACCGTTCCTAATAAACCATCATGCATCTTCTTTTCCTTTATAATAACACTAGAAATAATCACTCCGGGTATTTAATATGATGCAGGGCGTGACGCTTCCTTTTTTCCCAAGGAGCACCTGTGTTACTAAGCTATATATAGAAACTTTAGGGGCGCAACAAACTATTTCTGCATTTATCTATAAACACACTGTGACAGATTTGGCCGTATAGTGTTATTAGTGATTTTGAATTCAATTTAATTCTGCTTTCATTTTAAGTTTAGTTAAAAGTGTTAGTAATTCTGTTGTTTGTTTGTTTTTTAAATGTCTAAATAGTTTTTATTAATTTTTTTTACAGTTTTGGTTTGGTACATCAGGTTAATGAAACTAAATAACAGTTTTTATATTTGATTTAATGTCAGTAAAGAGATGTTTTTGTTAGCTATAATAACACTGATGCTAGTCAAATCTATATATTTAATAATATGTGTCAAATAATGTTCTCAGTCTTTCCTGTGACGGGGCGTCCCACAGAAGATACAACACTTTAAATGAAATCACACACAGTTTGTGTAACCGAATAATAACCGGGTGTAAATCGGACACGCGGCGTGACTTTTATTTAATAAACGAGCCTGAAATACAGCGGGACTCTTATTTTGAAATGTCTGCTTTATTATTGCAGGAGCTCATTCAGATTCAGAGGAGATGAAATATGCATTTATACACCCGTACACAACACATTACAGTATAAACACGTACAGTACACACTCATGATTGATCAGTAGTGTCGTTTGGCATGAATGTGTGTGAGGCTGAACGCACAACAGCGCCACCTTCAGGCTCGGAGACGTGAGCGCTCACATTTATTAATGACATCAGAGCCTTATGAAGATTAATAATCACATTAGGCAGTGTCGCCATTTATGTTAGCCTTAAGATGATCATTAATACGCTTGTTATAGCATTTACAGTATTGAAGACTTTATGATCTTACATTTGAGAAACTGATCCAGGGATTGTTTATTCACACACGTGCTCCAAAACACATTTTGAGTAATTCCTCAAAGTAATGTAGTAAACACATTAATTCTCATTCATGTCCCTCAAAATAGCACACAAAATCATAATGAATCGCTCAATGGAGGCCATGAGACCGTTATGATGCTCTGCTCGGCCGTTCAGTGCTTTACTTCACTCCTGAGTCTCGCAGAAGCAGATTTTAATCAAATGTTGTATTACAGTAGATATTCTGAATTTAATTGAGTTTGTTTTTTGTTATCTAGAATCTTTGCTTTATCCGGTTATTTTGCATTTACATTCATAACGGAGTAAATCTTGCATTGTGTGCCATGGA
>CM077209.1:1203873-1208873 GCA_039654625.1 Rhinogobio ventralis
TCACGTGTGCGTCGTGTCTCAGAGCTTGTGTTGCGTGTGCAGGGGTTTGTCCTCTCGGTGGCGTGAGGTTCACGTGTGCGTCGTCTCTCAGAGCTTGTGTTGCGTGTGCAGGGGTTTGTCCTCTCGGTGGCGTGAGGTTCACGTGTGCGCCGTCTCTCAGAGCTTGTGTTGCGTGTGCAGGGGTTTGGTCCTCTTGGTGGCGTGAGGTTCACGTGTGCGTCGTCTCTCAGAGCTTGTGTTGCGTGTGCAGGGGTTTGTCCTCTCGGTGGCGTGCGGTTCACGTGTGCGTCGTGTCTCAGAGCTCGTGTTGCGTGTGCAGGGGTTTGTCCTCTCGGTGGCGTGAGGTTCACGTGTGCGCCGTCTCTCAGAGCTTGTGTTGCGTGTGCAGGGGTTTGTCCTCTCGGTGGCGTGAGGTTCACGTTTGTGTTGTCTCTCAGAGCTTGTGTTGCGTGTGCAGGGGTTTGGTCCTCTTGGTGGCGTGAGGTTCACGTGTGCGTCGTCTCTCAGAGCTCGTGTTGCGTGTGCAGGGGTTTGTCCTCTCGGTGGCGTGAGGTTCACATGTGCGCCGTCTCTCAGAGCTTGTGTTGCGTGTGCAGGGGTTTGGTCCTCTTGGTGGCGTGAGGTTCACGTGTGCGTCGTCTCTCAGAGCTTGTGTTGCGTGTGCAGGGGTTTGTCCTCTCGGTGGCGTGCGGTTCACGTGTGCGTCGTGTCTCAGAGCTCGTGTTGCGTGTGCAGGGGTTTGTCCTCTCGGTGGCGTGAGGTTCACGTGTGCGCCGTCTCTCAGAGCTTGTGTTGCGTGTGCAGGGGTTTGTCCTCTCGGTGGCGTGAGGTTCACGTTTGTGTTGTCTCTCAGAGCTTGTGTTGCGTGTGCAGGGGTTTGGTCCTCTTGGTGGCGTGAGGTTCACGTGTGCGTCGTCTCTCAGAGCTTGTGTTGCGTGTGCAGGGGTTTGGTCCTCTTGGTGGCGTGAGGTTCACGTGTGCGTCGTCTCTCAGAGCTTGTGTTGCGTGTGCAGGGGTTTGGTCTCTTGGTGGCGTGAGGTTCACGTGTGCGTCGTCTCTCAGAGCTCGTGTTGCGTGTGCAGGGGTTTGGTCCTCTCGGTGGTGTGCGGTTCACGTGTGTGTCGTCTCTCAGAGCTCGTGTCGTGGTTCGGTGTGAACGGCCCTTCAGACGTGAGTTTACAGGTGCAGGAAGTGCCAAATCCCCCTCCGAAGAACCGAAGATGCTTTAACAGCGCACAGATGCTGTCACGTCTTGTTTCTGCCCTCTTTCCTCCTGTATTTGCATGATGAATGTGTTGTTTTCACTCTCTCTTTCCTCAGGACTAGTTGAGGCTGCTCTTGACGCAGCACCTGAAGCAGGTGTGTGTGAGTGTGTGTGTGTGAGTGTGTGTTCGCAAGCTGCATGGCCGGCACGCCGTGTCTCATCATCTCTGATCGATACACCAGAGCTTTGCTTGCTTTCGGCTCCACTGATCCACTAACCGCTGCCTCAATGGCTTTAACTCACTCAACATCACACGCTAGCATGAGTTAGCTGGGGCTAACAGGTGTGATTGATCTCCTGATTGAACAGCCGTCTCCACATGAGCGCACATGAGTGTTTAACTCAATTCATTTCAAATAAACTGTGTCTGTATGTGATTTGATTGGCTGTTCAATAAGGGACACTTTTCCTTTTCCTTTCTTTTATGCATTTGCACTCTTATCCCCCCCGTCCTCTCCTGCACTGTGGGTTCGTTCGGTGGTTGCTGACCGGATCATGTGATCATGGATCATACAGGAATGGGAACGATTGTGGGAAACGGGGAAATGTCTTCTGTCCATGTGTCACACGCTGTGGGATGCAAAAGTGGAGAAGTGCAGAGAACATTCACTAATAAAATCTTCATATTTCATTACAAAATCAAAAGAACAAAATACAAAATTATATTTTGCATCAAGAGAATTAAGCCTGTTTGTTTGGTTTTAATTACATTTTTATTATTATTATTAGTAGTAGTAAAATTTATTTTAGTATTATTTTTTATATTTTATATTTTTATTGTATTTTTTTATATATTTATTAATATTCTGAAGTATTTTGTATATTCAGTTTTCATTTTAATGTTAGTTTGTTTTAGTAATTTTGTTATGTTTTTTCCCATTTATATTTTATTTATATATATATATATATATATATATATATATATATATATATATATATATATATATACATACAATGATTTTTTTTATATATTTTAAATATTTTTTAAGTAAGGTTTTCTTTTAATATTTAATTTTTAATGTGTTTAGTTTTAGTCAGCAATAACACTGCATTTAAGAAATTTTTAAATTTTAAAATCTATTTTTTTTTTGTGTTTGTTTTGGCAGTTAGTGTTATTTTAGTATTATTTTTATACCATCATGGTATCTATTAATATTCTGAAGTTTAATTTTGTATCTTCAGTTTTTGTTTTAATTTTAGTTAAAATGTTTGTAATTTAGTTGTGTTCTTTTGCTATTTTTATATATTTTTTTTAGATATATTTCCTTTCAACTTCAACTTAATTATTTTAGTTGCAAAGGCAACATTTCTAATTTTAGTTTGTTTTTTTATTAAATAATTAATTAATAGTTTTAGTTTTTGTCAGTAATAACAACACTGCATTTAAACACATTTTCCCTAAAGAAATAATTTCTATAACAATCTATTTTCCTATTAGATTTTTTTTTAAATTATTTTCATGGCAGTTAATCAGTGTTATTTCAATATAATTTATTATACCATTGTGATATTTATTAATATTTTGAATATATTTCAGTTTTCTTTTTTTTTTCAAGTTTTAGTATTTAGTATATATGCTTTTATCATTATTATTTTTTTCTATTTAGCCTTAATTATTAATTTTTTTTCAGTTTTAGTAATTTTATTTGATTTATTCCAGTTAGTTGCATTTTCTAATTTTCATTAGTTCTTTAAAATTTTAAATCTAATTAAATCTAATATTTAATTCGTTAGTTTCTTTTGATTTTGTGGTAAATATGATCTGAACATAACAGGTTTTATGAGATTCTTCCACAGTTTATTTAGTATGTTTGCAGTTTAATTATCAAAGTCCATCAAGACTAGCGCTGCAGTTGACTCCGAGACTTTAGATCTGTGAAAGGTTCTCTGAAGCTGCTCCATTATTGTCATCCGTCGAGCGCTCGTGACGCCTGTCCTCCGCTGTCCTAACGCGTGTCCGGCTGTTCTCAGACCTGCTGGAGGAGACGGAGAAGCTGATGGCGGAGAAGGTTGAGGTGCAGCGGCAGGCGCAGAAGGAGAGCGGCGAGCTGCTGCTGCAGGTCAAGCTCCTGGAGGCGGAGCTGGAGGAGCAGGTGAGCCGCGTGCAGGAGCTGCAGGAGACGCGCCGGGCCGAGGGGGACGACCTCCGCCAGCAGATCCAGGCCCTGGAAAAGCAGCTGGACAACAACCGCAGGTTCATGGACGTAAGTCATGTGTCCTTGCACGGTGTGATCAAGGTGATCCTTACGATGTATAATCATCTCTTCCATGTTTTTGTTTGGTTTAGTGGCGTAGCATGCTAGGCCCTGATATACTCACAGAAAATTCTTCTTCATTCTTTGCTTCCTGACTCCGCCCACATTCAGATTAATATGTTGTGCTGCACTTTTCATCTCAATAACAAACAAACAACAAAAATGAGAAAACGGCAGTTCAGAAAGCATTTGATCAAAACTTGCCTGATTTTGAAATGCCGTCACACCAGTTCTCTCTTGCATTACGCTTGAAGTATATCGGGCCTTAAAGGGGACATATTATGCACCTTTTCACAAGATGTAATATAAATCTCTGGTGTCCCCAGAATGTGTGTGTGAAGTTTCAGCTCAAAATACTCCCAGATCATTTATTAAAGCTTGTCAAATTTGCCCCTATTTGGGTGTGAGCAAAAACACGCCGTTTTTGTTGGTGTCCCTTTAAATGCAAATGAGCTGCTGCTCCCCGCCCTGTTCCAAAAGAGGGCGGAGCCTTAACACAAGCTTCAGATACTTCGTCAACAACAAAACAGGCCAATCTCACTCAGACAAAATGTCAGAAATAAGCAGTTGTGGAGCAGCCGTACATATTTCAGCTGTCGACACAGATGAGAGACTCAGGAAGAGCTCGACACTTTTACACTGAATGGTTAATGGATCACTTATGTAACGCTAGTTGTTGTGGAGTTACGTTGATTCAGCTCATCGACTAGCATGTGCCGTCATGTTAATCTATAAATTGTTGTACAGGTGCTCGTGTGGAAACGTAACGCATCTGTCACCTGACTATACAATGCATAATAAATGTGTTTATGAATAACGCAGACGGGATAAAACTAACGGCACAGGTCTGTGAATACAGTCAGAGACGATGCTAACTTTAGCCATATTAGCCGTACAGCATTCAGCTCATTCAGAAAGGACATCTGCAAACATTCACAGAATATGAAGTTAGAGCACGAAGCGTTGGTTTTGACCCGTCCTTCAGAAACTACTTCTTCGCAAATCCAGCGTAGTACTGACCACATTTCCTTCATAGATGAACTTCACCCACGGTGTCCTCAGAGGCTCTGATGCTGGAGTTTATGAGACTCGTGTGTTCACTGGTTCATCAACAGAACATTAGTGATGTTTGTGGCACACACATTGTAATACTCGAGCGCTGATACAGCGAGTAAACAGAAATGGCGTCTCTGTGCTTCTCACTCAGGGGCATGTCTATGCTAAAGGACCAATCATCAACAGGCATGGGCGGGGCTTCCCTACTCTTACGCAGGAGTCGAGGGAAATATGAGAGATTGATAATGATTGATGGGGATTATAACAAAAGTATTGGGTGGATTTTTACCATTATAGGCTGGTTGTTTACACACACTGTGGACACACATCTGTGTTCAAACACCTTATAAAAGTGAATTTTGCATAATATGTTTCCTTTAAGTGTGTGACATGTTTCTGTCCTTCTGTTTATCAGGAACAGGCAG
>CM077209.1:1213873-1231373 GCA_039654625.1 Rhinogobio ventralis
CACAAACACACACACACACTCACACTCACACACACACTCTCACAAACACACACACACTGACACTCACACACACACACTCACAAACACTCACACACACGCTCACACACACACTCTCACACTCTCACAAACACACACACACACTCTCACACACACACTCACACTCACTCACTCACACACACACTTACTCACACACACACACACACACACACTCTCTCTCTCTCACACACACTCACTCACACACACTCACTCACACACACTCACTCACACTCACTCACACTAACTCACACACACTCACACTCTCTCTCACACACACTCACACTCTCTCTCACACACACACACTCACACTCACTCTCTCGCACTCACACACACACACACACTAACTCTCACACACACACTCACACTCTCTCTCACACACACACACACTCACTCACACTAACTCACACACACTCACACTCTCTCTCACACACACTCACACTCTCTCTCACACACACACACACACACTCACACTCACTCTCTCGCACTCACACACACACACTAACTCTCACACTCACACTAACTCTCACACACACACACACACTCACACACACACACACACACACACACACACACACTCACACACACACACTCACACACACTTACACTCTCACACACACACTCTCACAAACACACACACACTCTCTCTTACACTCACACACACACACACACAACACACACACTCACACTCACACACACACACACACACACACTCACACACACTCACACTCTCTCTCTCACACAAACACACACACTCATACACACACACTCACACTCACTCTCTCACACACACTCACACACACTCACACTCTCTCTCTCACACAAACACACACACTTATACACACACACACACTCACACTCACTCTCTCGCACTCACACACACACACTAACTCTCACACACACACTCACACTCTCTCTCTCACACACACACACACTCACACACACACACTCACACACACACACACACACACACACACACACACACTCACACACACACACTCACACACACTTACACTCTCACACACACACTCTCACAAACACACACACACTCTCTCTTACACTCACACACACAACACACACACACACTCTCTCTCACACACACAAACTCACACACACCAACCATGATAATAATGATAATCGTGATAATTGTGGTCACTTAAATCGTGGTGTTTTCACACCGTCCCATCCCTACTCTTACATAAGAGGCTGTTTTCACACTTCAGGTTCATTTTCAGAATTTAATTCTGCCCACGCGTGTCTCGTTTCTCATTGTGTTGTGTGTGTTGTGTGTGTGTTTGAGTGTTGTTCACTCGTCCCTGCTGAATCCAGCCCTAAACCATAACCCACACCAGGCCCATCCATATACAGCTGCTTTAACCCTATAAAGACCATTTCTAAGGGTCCAAATGATCAGATCTTCACTGTCACTCAATCTCCTGCGGTCCTTCTCAGGGCGTGACGCTTACGTTAAACTTTAGGGGCGAAACTATTTCTCATTTATATATATATATATAAAATAAACAGATTTGGCCATATAGTCTTATTTTAGCATCACTGAGAGAATATATAGTTTTTATTAATATTTTGAATTCAATTTAATTCTGCTTTCATTTTAATTTTAGTAAAAAAAAAATTATTCTGCCATTTTTTTTTTATGTTTTTGTTTTGTTCTTGTGTATGTCTAAATAGTTTTTATTAATTTTTTTTACAGTTTTGGTTTGGTACATCAGGTTAATGAAACTAAATAACAGTTTTTATATTTGATTTAATGTCAGTAAAGAGATGTTTTTGTTAGCTATAATAACACTGATGCTAGTCAAATCTATATATTTAATAATATGTGTCAAATAATGTTCTCAGTCTTTCCTGTGACGGGGCGTCCCACAGAAGATACAACACTTTAAATGAAATCACACACAGTTTGTGTAACCGAATAATAACCGGGTGTAAATCGGACACGCGGCGTGACTTTTATTTAATAAACGAGCCTGAAATACAGCGGGACTCTTATTTTGAAATGTCTGCTTTATTATTGCAGGAGCTCATTCAGATTCAGAGGAGATGAAATATGCATTCATACACCCGTACACAACACATTACAGTATAAACACGTACAGTACACACTCATGATTGATCAGTAGTGTCGTTTGGCATGAATGTGTGTGAGGCTGAACGCACAACAGCGCCACCTTCAGGCTCGGAGACGTGCGCGCTCACATTTATTAATGACATCAGAGCCTTATGAAGATTAATAATCACATTAGGCAGTGTCGCCATTTATGTTAGCCTTAAGATGATCATCAATACGCTTGTTATAGCATTTACAGTATTGAAGACTTTATGATCTTACATTTGAGAAACTGATCCAGGGATTGTTTATTCACACGCGTCTATTTTTAGTGGCAAATGCTCGAGCCCTGGTGTGTGTATGTATATATATACATATGTGTGAGTATGTGAGTGTGTATATGTGTGTGTGTGTGTGTATGTGAGAGTGTGTGTGTATATGTGTGTGTGTATATGTGAGCGTGTGTGTGAGTGATGGTGTGTGTGTGTATGTATATATATATATATATGTGTGAGTGTGTGAGTGTGTATGTGTGTTTGTGTGTGTGTGAGTGTGTAAGTGAGAGTGTGTGTGTATATGTGTGTGAGAGTGTGTGTGTGTGTGTGAGTGAGAGTGTGTGTGTGTGTGTGTATATGTGTGTGTGTATATGTGTGTGTGTGTATGTGTGTGTGTGTTGTGCGCGTGTTTTTGTGACATATCAGGACACAAATGTGTATAATGACATGGGTATGACACAGGTATTACAAGGAGAGGGTGACTTGTGAGGACATTACCCATGTCCCCATTTTTCAAAAGGCTTATAAATCATACAGAATGAGTTTTTTTTTGAGAAAGTAAAAAGTTTAGGGGTAGGGGTAGTGTGTGTGTTTGTGTGATGGGTAGGTTTAGGGGTAGGGGTAGTGTGTGTGTGTGTGTGTGATGGGTAGGTTTAGGGGTAGGGGTAGTGTGTGTGTGTGTGTGTGTGTGATGGGTAGGTTTAGGGGTAGGGGTAGTGTGTGTGTGTGTGTGATGGGTAGGTTTAGGGGTAGGGGTAGTGTGTGTGTGTGTGATGGGTAGGTTTAGGGGTAGGGGTAGGGGTAGGGGGATAGAAAATACGGTATAAAAACCATTACGCCTATGGAATGTCCCCACCATTCACAAAAACGTGCGCGTGCGTGCGTGTGTGTGCGTGCGTGTGCGTGCGTGTGTGTGCGTGTGTGCGTGCGTGTGTGTGTGCGTGTGTGTGTGAAAAGTGTCTGCATCTGAAGGGAAAGGGATGAAAAATAAGAGGGATGAGACGGATGACTCAAAGACAGACTTTGAATGACAACATGAATTAAGATCGTAAATAGAGTCCGTTTTGATTTCATGTCGACTTTAATACAAAATGTGAGTGTGAAACAGGAGATGTGACATCATCACGAGGCTAACCTCAGTCCTGTCGTCAGCTATCTGCCCTAAATCATCCTCCCAACAGACCAAACTGTCCTAGAGTCAGAGTCATGTGCTGATGTTTAACTCTTGAAGGTCCTGGAGGAGAGGGACAGGCAGATTGCCGCCCTTAACGAACAGATCGCTAAACGCCAGCACGCGGACACACAGCCTGAGGAAGAGGTAAAGACGTATGCATACGTGTCGGCCGCTAGTGTGTCACACATATGCATATAGCAGCGCTCGTCAAACCCGTGTGTGTGTGTGTGTGTGTCGTCTCTCGGTTTGGTGCCGCCTGTCTCTCCGCCTGCTGTGTTTTGCCATCTTGTGATTGCATAAACTCACATTTACTTTGCATCTAATTAGTAACCGCGACACAAATGGCGATACACACCAGCTTGTGTTTAAAGAGTGCGATCGGCTCATGCTAATTCACTGATTGCATTCGTTAAACTGTGTTCAGTGTGCTGTCATTCACAGCGGATGGAGTGGAAACGCCCGCCTCAGATCCTCTGGATTCATTCCTTTGTTCATTTCTTGCTGTGGTTTGGTGTTTTCTCTTTTGTTCTGCAGTGTTTTACATTAACTCATCTCACGCCGCCTTATGATTGTTCACCCCATATTTTGTCTGTGGATCATAAAACAAGACGTTTAGCAGAATGTTCCCGCTGCTCTTTTCCATACAGTGGAAGCTCCAGTCAAAATGACATCAAAGCACTATAATATTATTATATATATATTAGGGGTGTAACGGTACACACATTAGTTCCGAACCGTTTCGGTGTGTGTGTGTACCGAATGGTTCCGAATACAATCATTAACCGTCGGCTTGTTTTACGGCGGAACATACGTCAATCCGAGTTCCCGCATGAACATATTAAAGGAACACGCCGACTTTTTGTGACTTTAGCTTATTCACCGTATCCCCCAGAGTTAGATAAGTCCATACATCGCATTTTTATCTCTGTGCGTGCCATAACTCTGTCTGACGCACCCACCGCTAGCCTAGCTTAGCACAAAGACTGGAGGTAAACGCTCCAGCTAGCCTACTGCTCAATAAATGACAAAATATCGCCAACATTTTCCTATATATATGTTGTGATGTGTATAGTTACATCGTGTACTAAGACCGACGGAAAATGAAAAGTTTCAATTTTCTAGACCGATATGGCTAGGGACTATACTCTCATTCCTGCGTAATAATCCAGGAGCTTTGCTACCGTACCATTGGTGCAGCGGCTCAATGATATTACACAGCGCCTGAAAATAGGATAACTTCCATCAACATAACCAACGTGACAACCGGCTTGCACAGAGAGCGTGCTGGGGACTATTTTCAGGCGCTGCGTAATATCATTGCGCCGCTGCACCCATGGTACGGCAGCAAAGCTCCTGGATTATTACGCAGGAATGAGAGTATAGTCCCTAGCCATATCGGTCTAGAAAATTGAAACTTTTCATTTTCCGTCGGTCTTAGTACACGATGTAACTATACACATCACAACATATATATAGGAAAATGTTGGCGATATTTTGTCATTGATGTAACTATACACATCGCTCAATCAGTGTCTCAATGGCGGGAAGACGTCAGTAAAACAGCTTGAGATCAATGTCCCGCAGCATCACATGTCCCTCAGGAGTCGCTCAGTGTCCACAGCTGTGAGTGCACTAGAGAAATCAACTGTCACTGAATATATGACCTATATTAGCCCATATATTCATTATATTCCACTGGACCTGTTACTGATGTCCGGATTATTAATGTGTGTTTATGGAAATGACAGCCACTGTGTATTAATGATTATATTTCAACAACAAATTGGAGAAAAAACATCATTTTATAGTTAGATTTAGAAGTTAATGCAAAAACCGCCTCATGTGAAGTTTACATGTTTGCACACAATGTGTTGATTATTATATCTAAACATGAATAGGCTATTAGTTTGTGCTCTGTCCTTTAATATTATAGTAATGTGCGAGTAAGAGCTTCCTATAGTTTACAGCATTATCTTTAAGAACAGACACAATGTGAAATAAAAAGCTATTTTACATTCAGTTTTCTCTCCCCTGCTGTACCGAACCGTCAGTTTTGTGTACCGTTACACCTCTAATAATATTACATATGACTCATGTTGCTATATTTCAAGTTATATGATATCTTTGTGATGTCTCCGATCTTTCCGGTCGCTCTGATTTCACTGTATGGAAAAGAGCAGCCCGTTTATTATCTAATATGCCGTCTTTATTTGATGATGACAGAATGGTCATATTTGGATGAAATATTCCTTTATGAATGTATTGTTGCCCTGATATATTTGAGTCAAAGGGTGTTTCACGGCCTCTCAGTGTTTTGTGGCGAGTGGCGGTTACACACACCCAGTCAGACGGGTCAGATTACCTGTGTAATCATGTGACGCACAAACGTCCTTTCACCACTTTAAAGGAATATCTCTTCAAAAATGAACATCTTGTCATCGTTTACTCCCCCTTGTGTTGTTCCAACCCTGCATTATTTCCTTTTGTCCATGAAACACAAATTGAGTTTTTTGACATCACGTGATGAAAGTGAGTTGTCGAGTGAGTCATGTGATCAGTGAACCATGAGCCACTCTATGATGGTGCGTTTAATTAGTGGTGCACTAAAATTATCTCATTTTTAGTGCTGTCAAAATTAGCGTTTTAACGCATGCGATTAATTTTTTCAGTTTAACACGTTAAAAATATTTAATGCAATTAATGCAGCATCCAAATAACCACGATTTAATTACAGAAAAAATGTGCGATTAATTAGTTACTTTTTTAAAAATATATATTTTTTAATAGTAAACCAGCACATTAGATTGAATGATTATTAAAAATTTATTAAACCATTAACATGGAATTTAAGTAAAAAAAAAAAAAAAAATTCTTTAAAAAATAAATATTTAATATGCCCTTAAAAATGTAAGAATAATAATATTAAATAATATTAAAAATAATAATAATATAAAAAAATATTTTAAAAACATTTCATATTGCCGTATTATATTAAATATTAACACATTATTAAATTGTTACAATATTATTAATTAAATTGATTAGACATACTTATCAAAACTTTAGTAAATCATTCAAATAAAATCCAGAAAATTTTAAATGGGAAAACATGGAATATAAGTTAAAGAAAAAACATAAAATAAATATAATATAAAATATAAAACAATAATAAAAATAAATTGTTAAATTTTAAGTTTTAATTAGACATGCTTTTTGATTACTAACATTTAGTTAAACCATTTAAATGAACTCCAGAAAAATAAGACATAATAAAACGAAATAGCAAAAAATTTAAAAATGGGGAAAAATTATGTTATGGAGAAAAAAAATAAAACTAATATTTCATAAGGCCTTTAGGTAAACGTCAGCATGTGGACGCAAAAAAATATGTACGAGTAGTGCATTAGACGGCTCGTTACTTTACAAACTTTACATTAAGTTTCTAACAAAACTTAATAAACATTCATTTCGAGTTACATTTATGCATTTAGAAGACGCTTTTATCCAAAGCGACTTACAACTGAGGAGTACAGGAAGCGATCCGTCATGAAGAGGCGAAGAAACACAAGAAGTGCCTTAAATACTACGTTTCGGGCATTGCTCAGAGTAGTGTTTTTTTTTTTTGTTATTTTCTGTTATTTGGCAAAAAAACTTATTTCAATGCGTTTGGACTACATTTAATGTTGCTTTTTATTTTCCTTTGGGATCATGGCAGTACAAATCACTGTCCATTTTCATGTTTAGAAAATAATACTTGGTTGGAAAGACATGGCAAATGATTCTGATTCTTGGGTGAACGATTGGTGTAAGCGATGCTGAGATTGAACCCAAGCCGAGCTGATGTGTGTGTCCACAGGCGCTGGAGCAGAAGGAGGAGCTGCTGCGTGAGCTGGAGGCGCAGGTGGAGTGTCTGCGGAGCGAGCAGGAGCGTCTGAGGAGGAACAACGAGGAGGAGGTGGAGCAGCTCAACGCCGTCATCGAGAAACTCCAGCAGGAGCTGTCGCACATCGAGCGCAAGGAGGAGCCGAGGGACGAGCACGACGAGATGAAGCAGAAGGTGGACGAGGTCACGACCGAGCTGAACACGCTGAAGGCCGAACACAGCTCGCTCCGGAGCGAGTACGAGCGCCTGCGCCAGGAGACGGTGGTGGAGCTGGAGGAGGCGCTGAGGGAGAAGACGGCGGCGTTCGTGGTGGTCCAGGCTCAGGTTCAGGCGCTGGAGGAGAGCGCCGGGTCGAGGGTGGCGAGTTTGAGCCGGCGCGTGGAGGAGCTCGAGGAGTGTGTGGAGGAGAAGGACTCGGAGCTGCGCGCCTGCAGGCAGAGGGTGGAACAAGCGCAGACGGACGCAGACGCTCTTTACGCCAAAGTCGGCCAGCTCGAGGACAAACTCAGGGAGAAGGTGGCCGCCGTTCTGGTCAGTCAAGCACAGCTGGGAGCCGTCCAGACACAAACCAAAGAGCTGCGCGCCGAGGCCCACGCGGAGGATCTGACGGGCCCCAGTGCGCAGCTGCAGCCGGGAGGCCTCAGGGCGCAGGACGGAGCGCAGACACTGACGGAGAAGCTGAGGGAGCTGGAGGAGGGCTTGAGCGGGATGCAGAAGGACCAGGAGCTGCAGAAACAGCTGTTGAGCAGCTCGGAGGACGAGGTGATGGAGTACGAGAGGAGATTAGCCGTTATGATGGACATCCTGAACCAAATGAGAACCAAACCAGCCCATCACAGGCCGCCGCTGACCGCTGAGGTGCGTCACAATATAGAGTTCAAACAGCAGATCATGCCGCTCGCAATGGGTTTGATTTCCAGGGGATGCATGAACTGGTCAAATGTGGGTCTTTTATGCAATGCATAATGCAGTGCAAAGTTTCTCTGCCATATGCATAAATCTAAATGTAAACTAGGGCGCATGATTTGGGGAAAAACCGAATTGCAGTTTTTCTGTTAAAAGTTGCGATTGCAATTGAAAGAAAAATTTTTATTGTCTTATTGGCTCAATAATTGTGATTTATGAGTGATGTAGATGACTGTGATAGGGCGCATGTTAACTGAGCGAGAGAACGAGCAGAGAGACCCTCACTATAAAAAAAATCCCTGGAAAATTTACGGTAAAAAACGTCAGCTGTGGTTTACCGTAAAAAGGTACGGTAGCAACATTTTAGGTTTTACAGATTTAAGTTAAATTTACAGTAAATAACCGTGTTTCATTAACTGAAATAAAGTTAAATTACCAACCTATTGGAATACTAATATCTGTGATGTACCTTTGATATATACTGACACCCAATCACAGTGGAGATGAGAGTCACATGATGAATCAGAGCTCAGGAGGACAATACTCGTATATCGAAGGTGTCATTCACACGAACACTCAACACCATCACGGTGACACACATGACATTTTAAAAATGCAATAAACATTAATTTAACAACATTAAATGTAACACAAAACCCTAATGTACATAACTAAGAAGAAATACATAAAATGTGAAGTGTCACGCAGGGAATTCTGGGAATGTCAATTTAGGGTTTTCACTGTAAATTACACGACTAGTTCTTTTTCACTTCCAAAAACTGTAACGGAACAGTATTTAACAGTATTTTACTGTAAAATTACATTAAATGTGAGGTTAGATCTATTACAGTTATTCACCGTATGTAGTGCGGAAACATTCTGTTAACCGTTTTTCACCGTAGCATTTTTACAGTCTTTTACCGCTAAATCACGATTATCTTTGTCTTCAGCCCTGTCTCCTTCATACATATTAATCAAAATAAACTGACGGTGGTAAAAGGATCAAATCATGAACACCTCTGAAATGAGAACGCAAGAGTGGGTATAAGATTTAGCCTTAATAATCCACAGTATTTTCATTTTATTTATAGTATATAACCTATAACATAATTTAGCTCAGACTGGAGTGAGGTGAAGCCAGAACAAAGCAAGTTGTTGTTAGCTAGCTGCTCATCATTCCTGTCAGATCCAGAAGGCACAGCATCGTTTTTTTAATCTCATCCTGTCTGCAAATCCAGTCTCGCGAACAAACACGCAATGTCTTCCCCACGTGAGCTTGTGTAATCTTCAACAGCATGTTTATTACCTCGATCCGGTTTAGCTCCACGTAGGCCTGTGTTATTTATCTGTTACGTCATGCGCGAGTCGGTGGGCGGGGCTTCTTCGGTTAAAACTCTGACGTCACGGGGAGGCACATTCGCAGATCTCTCGTTTGCTGAGCCAGCTCTCAATAAAAGCTTTTCTTTGACTAACAAGGACGTTTTCAGCTCTGAAACTTACAGGATATGCTTATATCACCATGACCGTTTATATGTCAAAAGCTCAAGGGAAAGTTGATTTCTCAATTCATCGCCCCTTTAACTGTAAAATTACAATACTAATATTTCTTTCTTAATTTGATATCGGAATTTCTTCATTTGCAAACCTTAAACTATAGAGATTTCATTTGTTGGAAAACCTAAAAAAAAACTTTTGGGTTACACTTTATTTTAAGGTGACGTAGTTACATTGTACTTACTCAAATGAGTGCTGAGTAATATTAATTAACTACATAGGTTTAGGGTTTGGTTTAGGGTTAGTTACTTGTAATTATGCATAATTTACTGTTATTACTATAGTAAGTACATGTAGTCATGTGTAACTACGTCACCTTAAAATAAAGTAACACCCAAGTTTGAGTAGATGTTTGGTGCAGGTTTCATTCTCAGGGGCACATTATAAGCAACTCTAAAGTTTTTACTGCGACCCGAGCCAATGAAAACAGCATGTGTAAATGAACACAGTGCCGCACTTCGCTCTGAAACACGCAGCGCACCACAGCCTCTGTGATTTCACTTTAGCGGTTTTATTGTGATTAATACTAATGACTAATGACGCACTGTAGTGTTTGACATCACCTCATTAAGAGTCTGTCACACGCTGTCCGTCCGCAGGAGTCAGGCGAGGGCGGCCGGACGCTGTCAGCGCTGCAGCAGGAGCTGCAGGAGGTCAAAGGTCAAGCCGCGTCCACTAAAGGGGAGCTGAACTGCTACAGAGAACTGAGCCACAAGCTTCAGGAGGAGGTTGAGGTACAAACCCTACTGTAATTATCTCATGATATTAGGTCTGGATTTCTAAAAAAAATAACGAGAACAAATATCTGCCAATGAGCTCAGAAAAATAAACATAATTCAAAGGGAGAGCGAGAATATTTTTCAGTTTTAAGCATAAACTCGCTTCATTTTCTGTTCTCTAGTTTTAGTGATTTTGTTGCATTTTCATGTCATGTCATGCCTTTATAGTTTGTATTCATTTTTATTTACATTTTTTTTTACTTATTTTATATTTCAAGTTGATCTAAACGAAAATGAGCAATATTGCCTTTGCAACTAACTGAAATAAAACAAGTTTACAGAAATGTTCTTTTATGGTTTTATGTTAATATTAATAACGCTGGAGTGGTGCTTGAAAATATGCGTTTAAACACTGTTGCACATATTATGCCCCTTTTTACAAGATGTAAAATAAGTCTCTGATGAGTGTGTGTGTGACGTTTCAACTTGTGTTGCCATCTTGCTTTTATCCACTATTAGTCAAGCCTGTTGTAGCGGACCCGTCCGAATGATGGCCAAAACTTTGCTGAAGCGTTTTATGACGTTTATTGTAAGAGTATTATTAAGAGTTGCCCCTCATTCACAAAGCAGTCTGTCATAAAATGATTCGCGCAAACATAAACGCATTTAGGTATATTTTGGGGCGCATTCCCTTCCAAAACAAAAGTAATCCACTGTGTCCTCAGCGGCTCTGATATCGAGAGGTCCATTCTTACATCCCACAACAGAACACCTCAATCCCTTAGGAGACATTCTTGTCTACACCTGCCCCGGCGTCGACTCAATGGCAGACTGTGTACAGCTCACTCAGGGCGGGTCTATGCTAAAATGGCAGTGTCAGTCAAACCTCGTGGGCGGGGCCTGTAAAAAGTGACACATTGCCAAGAGACGGCTTGTGCTGAGACACTGCTTATGGGGATTTAAAAAAAAAAGCACTGGGTGGATTTTTATCATCATAGGGTGGTTGTGTGCACACACTGTCAACACACATTTATGTTCAAAGTGAATTTTGCATAATAATGCCTTTAATGTCTCTGTATCTCAGAAACTGATGATTGTGTGTGTTTCTTCATCAGATGAAGGAGAGCACGATCACGCAGCTCCAGACGGCGCTCAGCCAGGTAGAGAATCTTTACTTTCGTTTATTTCTTTATATTTTTCACTCGTGTCTCACCATGAGTATACAGTAGCTGTGGTAGCAAACAAACAAACGTTAGGGCTAACGCTAGAGCTTCACTTCCTGTCTACAGGTCTCAGCGGGCTCACGTGACGAACACTCCGCCGAGACAGCGAAACTTCTCCAGGAGCTGCAGGAGGTCAAAGGTCAAGCGGCCGCCACGCGTCAGGAGCTGGACGGCTGCAGGGGTCAGAGCGTCCGGCTGCAGGAGCTGCTGCAGGTATCCACCGCTCGCCGTGTTTTCTCACTGAACTCAGATCTGTGGATCTCAGGCTCATTCTCGATGTTCTTTGTTTGTGAAGGAGAGAGAAATGAGCCTCGCTCTGCTGAAGGACCAGCTCCACAGGGTGAGACGCCTCCACTGCATCTCCGATGGGAGTGTCATCCAGCCACTTTGACCTTTAACCTTTGATTGGTTTCCCTGCAGGCCTCACAGGAGGGAGATCAGTCCACAGCAGAGCTGCTACAGGAGCTGCAGGAGGTCAAAGGGGAAGCGGCCGCCACTAAAGAGGAGCTGAGCAGCTACAGGGAGCGCAGTCTCAAACTGCAGGAAGAGATCGAGGTACACTTCCTGTCAGCTGATGGGACCACCAGAACCTGTGATAGAATTGACAAATATTTTGCAGAACAAAATGAACGTTAAACGTTAATCTGATCGTTTACACATCGTGTGTAACGATGATAAAAACCGTCAGGAACTCGAATTTAAGATCGCAGCCCTCATCGACATTAATGGAGTGTTTTATTTAAAATTACATTTCAGCGTTTTAATTTTTAGTACGTTTTTATTTGTTTTTATTTAATTTTAAAATGATTTATTTAAATTTAACTTTTTATTATTTGACACATTTTTAGTGACAGTTTATTACAGTTTTATGATTTAATACATTTTAGTGTTTTATTTAGATTTTTTAAATCATTTACTTATTTAAATTGTGCATTATTATTTTATTAATTTTTAAAATGTTTTATTTTCATTTCATTTTGAATTTTATTTAAATGTAAAATTGTTATTATTTAATACATTTTTTGTGTTTTTGATTTATTTATTTTTTTATATTTAATTTTACAGTTTTATGATTTAATTTATTTTAGTGTTTTATTTTGATTGTTTTTATTTTAAATGATTTAGTTATTGTAATTTTACATTCCTCTTATTTTATTTTGATAAAAAAAATTATTTTAATTAGATTTTTAATACATTTTTAGTAAGTGTTTTTTATTTTTACTTTTTTATTTTATTTAAATTTTACATTTATGATTTAATAATTTTTAGTAAATGTTTTATTTAGATTTTTTAAATAATTTACCTATTTAAATTGTACATTCTTATTCTGTTATTAATTTTCGTAATGTTTTATTTTCATTTTAAATTTAGATTTTTTTAATATTTAATTTAAATTTTACGTTATAGTAAACATTTTTATTATTCAATTAATTTTTAGTGCTTTTTGATTGTTTTTATTTTTAAATGATTTATTTTAATTTTACATTTCTCTTATTTTATTCATTTTTACAAGTTTTATTTTGATAATTTTAATTTGACATTTTCATGATTTAATACATTTCTAGTAAGCATTTTATTTGTTTTTTTTATAATTTACTTATTTTAATACTATATTCTTATTATTTTCTTAATTGTTTTTTAGTGTTTTATATTGATTTGATTTGATATTTTTTCAATTTTATTTTAATTTTGCATTTGTATGATTTAATATATTTTTAGCAAGTGTTTTATTTTGATTTGTTTTTATTTTAAAGTTTTTTATTAATTTTAATTTTACAAAATGATACCGGATGTTCCTTTACACAGAACCAAAAGCTAAAGCCTGAACTGTAATCCAGATCTTTCATAGAAATGCAAACTCAAGCTCTTGGTGTCTCTCGCAGGTCAGAGACGTGTCCATTGCTGAGCTGAGGGTCAAAGTTCAGGAGCTGCAGACCGCTGTGTCCCAATCCAGCGAGGAGCCACCGCAACAACAGACGTCTGAGCCTAAAAAGAAAGCAGGGAAAAACGGAGACAACAGAGAGCATCATGGGATGAACAAAAGTGCCGACGCGAGTAAAGGCAAGCCCTCCCTTCCTCACAGAACCTCCTTGGTCCAATCAGAGAGGCCCACCTCCTCCTCGTCTCTGAGCGCGACCCCCGGCCCGTCCCGTGTGGACGTGTGTATGCAGACTGACCCGTCCGGAGCCGAGGACGTGGAGGAGATGATCGCGGGATACACGGAGAAGATCGGACAGATGCAGGAGCTCCACGCGGCCGAGATCATGGACATGGAGGCCAGACACATCTCCGAGAGCGAGAGCTTGAAGAGGGAAAACCAGCAGCTGGAGCAGGAGAGCCGAGCGCTGAGAGACGCCCTCGACAAACTCAGAGCCCCCGAGGTCAGACACGCCCTCGCCCGTTTCCTTCAAATAACATTCACAATAAACCAGAGACATTTATTAATATTCAGTTTTAAATGAGAATAAATGTCCGTGTGGATTGTTTGTGATGTCAGATCGTTGTTTGTCTTCCTCAGGGTCCCTCGGTGAGGTCAGACCGTCCCGCGGTCTCTCCGTTTAAAGATGGATACGCCAGCGGTGAGACTGCAAACACACTTCCATTCAAAAGTGTGGAATAATTAAGTCATACTTGTCACTGTATTAATTTTGTCATGATTACTTTCATAAATGAGTGTGTGTGTGTGTGTGTGTAACAGACAGCAGTTCAGACTGGAGCCATCCTCACCTGCAGCACGAGTACAGGAGCACACCTGAGGGCGCGCGCAGAGACACGGAGCCGGACGTCCTGCCAGACAGGATCAAGGTGAGTTTCCTGGACAATATCTGACCGCAGCACGAGCACAGCGAGAGGATGACCAGTAGGGCTGGACATCGTTTGGGCTTTTACGATACCGCTGCCTGAACCCATACTTTTTTTATTGATTTTTTTTATCTTTAAATTGAGAAATGTATTCAAAGTTTAAAGTATACTTAAATATATAAATATAAATAAATACAAAACTTTACTTAAATTCACAGTAAAACCTAACCCAACTACAGTAATTAACACCGTTACAGTACTAATAACTAGGGATGGGCGTTTTCCCAAAATATTGTACTCGAATATTCGTTTATTTAAATGACGTTATTTTGAGAAAATAACGTTTTTTTTTTTTTATTCATTAAGTTTTTGTCACCATTTCTGAACAAACTTATGATTAGGCAATATACACAACAAGCTTACATCATATCTTAAGGGTTTCATTCAGTTCAAAACAACAGGCCTAAAGAACAAAAGCATTATAAGCTCAAGCAGCGCGAGCGGAAAGCACCGCGCCAGTTATCGTGCAGAACGCACATACACTCGAGGCCGAATATGGTTATGTCTTCACATTTTCATGTTGAAACAGTAATATCACATGGATGATATTATTCTCTCAGTTGAAATGCGCTCCGCTGACAGACGGTGCACAGATAACGGTGTTTAAGGTGCAGTATGTAAAAATTTTTCAGTAAAATATCCAAAAACCACTAGGTCAGTGTTATATATTTTGTTCAGTTGAGTACTTACAATATCCCAAATGTTTCCAACTATTTGTAAATCGTGAGAAAATTGCTATTTTAACGAAGGAACCGGGACGTGTGAGGGAGTCGCCGGTCAATGGCGTCATATCTGCGTTACCCTCGGTTTCTGGTTTTATTCAGCAGAAACGCTTTCCTCTCACTGCAGTGTGCAACAAGTGTCATAGCAGCCGCCGAGAGAACGCACAGAGTAACGTCAGAACATCAACACACTCAAATGTATCTAATATGATAAACAGAGCTGCGTTACCTCATACTCATGCCCGGAAAAGTGGAAATGGTGCCGGCGACTGTGGCATAATAAAAGTCCCGCTGCTCGCGAGGCGTGTGTTGCGCAATCGCTCCAGCGGCCTCGCTCAGCTCCCACAACACTCCTGCTCTGCTTCATACTACAGTAACATTAATAATCACATCCATGAACATGATTTCTATCCCGATTCTTTCCCACCGGCTGTGAGGTGAAGACCACATGTCCCAAGATTCTGCGCGTCATCAATTCCAAACATCGCGAAGCAGTCAACGACATTATGTGATCAAATACACTCACTGACCCGCTCCACAGCGCCACCCAGTGGATGTAGTTATAACTGCAAGTTTTAGAGGGGTTCATCATGGATTCACAGCATTTACAGCCAGCAAAGCAACAGTAAAATTTGAATATTTTTCGAATATTAATTACAGTTCGAATATTCGAATATTCATGCGCACCCCTACTAATAACAACAAAGTAGTCGGTATTCTTGGTGTGCTACAAACCAAGTTTCAGCAATGACGAGCTAACCCGTGATTGGCTCACACAGAGTCTGCTGCGCGAGGTCCATCAGGAGGGGATGCAGGTTCTGTCGCTCTCTGAGCTGCCACTGTCTGAAGCCGATCGACCCGACGCCACGCTTCCTCCTCAGGCCTGGAGCAAAGAGAGAGACGCCCTCATCGACACCGTCGAGTCCCTGAAGTTCCTCATCAGCAAACTACAGACGGACACACAGGTCAACACACACACCAAAGCATTTCACTTCCGTATAGTGGCGTATCTGCAATTTTGAAGGCCTGTAAAATGATCTAGGATGGCATGTTTTGTTCAGTATTGTGATGTTGAAGTGTGTGTGTGTGTAGGTTGAAGGCGACTGGCGAGCTGAGCTGCTGTCGGCCGTTCAGCAGGTGTTTGTTGGTGAGCGAGACGTGCTGAAGAGCGTCTTATACTCTCATCTGGAGCGACTGGACACCGCTGATGCGGTCATTCATCTCAACCAGCTGGAGCGAGCGCTAGCTGATCAGGTTAGCATACGGCATCTCCACTCGTCTGATCACATGATCACTGTCCACATCTGTGATTGACATGCATGGGTTCATTGAGAGTCTCAGATTTTAATGCAAAAAAAACACTACTTTTACATGTTGATAAAGCAAGAGTTATTATTAATAACAGGGTTATTATGGTTACAAATAAAACCATAAAAAATGTGTAGTAAAATAATATAAATATATGAATAATATATGCAAGTCATTTTATTTATAGTTTTATTTAAATATATTTTTATATATTATATTATTTTTAATATATATGATTATATAAATAATATAATTGATCATTATATTGTATTATATTTATATATATATATATATATATATATATATATATATATATTACAAATTATATATTATTTATATGAAGTATGTATATATAAGGTATACATATATGTATTGTAATATTATATATGTTATAGATCATATATTATAATATATAATATGTATTATATATATAAATAATATAATTGAGAATATTATATATTAATAAAATAAAAATGGGGAATGTTTTTTTTATTTTGGCTAGTTGCCAAGGCTAAAACAGCTAAAACTAAAATATAAAAAAACATTAATATAAAAAACTATATAGACACATTAAAAATGACAAAAATGCACCAAAATCACTCAAATGAAAAATATAAAAATGAAACACTGTAACGGTATATTAATGAGTTATTGTGTCTGTTGTTTCATGTCTAATCAGTTTTTAAAGCATTCTGCACGTTATTTACAGCTGTATTTGTATTATGTCTTGTCAAGTTGAAATGTTTGATTATAGTATTTTAAATAGTATGGAT
>CM077209.1:1233873-1303873 GCA_039654625.1 Rhinogobio ventralis
TTATTATTTTGGCAGCCTTACAGGTCAGAAGTAATATTAGATCGGAATATTCGAAAGATCGGAGGCATCACGCCGGAGACGGGTTTATTGAGGATGGCGTGTCGATAAAACAATTATTAAATAGGAATATTCGAAATATCGGAGTCATCACGCCGGAGATGGATCCATTGAGGATGCCATGTCGATGAGCAATTTCAGAGGGTAGACTAATTGACACGGTCTCTGCAGACACTTCAGGGATGCGTTGGTAATGTCTGGGCGCTGGTCCACCATCTGATCTGGATACGGCCCGGATCCGGCTGACTGCAGTAAACCTCGGGATAAACAGAGAGACTAACATTAGCGTAGATGCCATTCCTCTTATGATGTAACGAGTACATCAGGTGTTATGGGAAGTGTTCCCGGTTTCCTGGCTGACCTAGTTAATGCAGCCTAACAATTTGAATAAAATATCAATTAAAAATGTTTTATGTGTATGCCATAGTAAAGAGATGCGTTTTTAGTCTAGATTTAAACTGACAGAGTGTGTCTGCTTCCCGAACAATGCTAGGAAGGCTGTTCCAGAGTTTAGGTGCTAAATAGGAAAAGGATCGACCGCCTGCAGTTGATTTTGATATCCTAGGTATTATCAACTGGCCAGAGTTTTGAGACCGCAATAGACGTGATGGAGTATAATGCATTAAGAGCTCGCTCAAGTACTGGGGAGCTAAACCATTTAGTGATTTGTAAGTAATTAGCAAGATTTTAAAATGTATGCAATGTTTAATAGGGAGCCAGTGCAGTGTTGACAGAACCAGGCTAATATGGTCATACTTCCTGGTTCTAGTAAGAACTCGAGCTGCTGTGTTTTGGACCAGCTGCAGTTTATTTATTAAGCGAGCGGGGCAACCACCCAGTAGAGCATTACAATAATCACAATAATTACAATAGTAGAATGCAGTTTTATAGATGCTAGAAACGTGGCTTTCAAATGAGAGATTGGTATCAAAGAGCACACCCAGGTTCCTCACTGACGACGAGGACTTGACAGAGCAGCCATCAAGTGTTAGACAGTATTCTAGGTTACTACATGTGGAGTTTTTTTGTCCAATAATTAAAAATTCTGTTTTTTCTGAATTAAGTTGCAGGAAATTACTAGTCATCCAATTTTTTATATCAGCTATGCATTCCGTTAATCTTGTGAATTGGTAAGTTTCGTCAGGGCGTGAAGAAATATAGAGCTGAGTATCGTCAGCATAACAATGAAAACTAACGCCATGCTTCCTAATGATATCTCCCAGTGGTAGCATGTACAGGGTGAAAAGCAACGGTCCTAGCACTGAGCCCTGCAGTACTCCATATTGAACTTGTGATCAGTGTGACATCTCTTCATTTACTGCTACAAACTGAAAACGGTCAGATAAGTATGATTTAAACCATGCCAATGCAATTCCACTAATGCCAACATAATTTTCGAGTCTATTCAAAAGAATGTTGTGGTCGATGGTATCGAATGCAGCGCTAAGATCGAGTAACACTAACAGAGAGATACAACCACGATCGGATGATAAGAGTAAATCATTTGTAACTCTAATGAGAGCAGTCTCAGTACTATGATACGGTCTAAATCCTGACTGGAAATCCTCACAGATACCATTTCTTTCTAAAAAGGAGCATAATTGTGAGGACACTGCCTTTTCTAGTATTTTTGACAGAAAGGGTAGATTTGAGATTGGCCTGTAATTGACTAATTCTGTAGGATCAAGTTGCGTTTTTTTAATAAGTGGTTTAATAATAGCCAACTTAAAGGTTTTCGGTACATATCCTAAAGTCAAGGATGAATTAATGATATTAAGAAGAGGATCTATGACCTCTGGAAGCATCTCTTTTAGTAGTTTAGTCGGTATATGGTCGAGCATACATGTTGTTGATTTTGATGATTTAACGAGTTTAGCCAATTCTTCTTCTCCTATAGCAGTGAATGAATGTAATTGTTCCTCAGTGACACTACAATGCTCTGTCTGATGTGACACAGTAGTAGATGGCCGCATGGTTATAATTTTTTTCCTAATATTATCAATCTTACAAGTAAAGAAGTTCATAAAGTCATTACTGCTGTGCTGTTGGCAGACATCAGAAGTTGAAGCTTTATTTTTGGTTAATTTAGCCACTGTATTGAATAAATACCTAGGGTTGTGTTTGTTTTATTCTAAGAGAGTCGAGAAATAAGCAGATCTAGCAGTTTTTACGGCCTTTCTGTATGAAATCATGCTCTCTTTCCATGAAATGCGAAAAACTTCCGTTTTGTTTTCTTCCAGCTGCGCTCCATTTTTCTGGCTGCTGTTTTAAGGGCCCGGGTGTGCTCGTTGTACCATGGCGTTGGACTATTCTCTTTAATCTTCTTTAAGCGCAGAGGAGCAACTGTGTCTAAAGTGCTGGAAAAGAGAGAGTCAATAGTTTCTGTTGCAACATCAAGTTCCTCTAGGCTCTCTGGGATGCTGAGGAGATGAAACTGATGAGGAAGTTTATTTATAAAGAAATCTTTAGTCGCAGCAGTGATAGTCCTGCCATATTTAAAGCGAGGGGACGGTTTTGCAGCCTTTGCTAAATTAAGTATACATGATACTAGGTAATGATCTGAGATGTCATCGCTCTGCTGCAGAATTTCAACGGTATCAACATTTATTCCATGTGACAATATTAGGTCTAGAGTATGATTACGGCGATGATCGGGTCCTGATACGTGTTGCCTAACTCCAATAGAGTTTAGAATGTCTCTAAATGCCAATCCCAATGCGTCTTTTTCATTGTCTACATGGATATTAAAATCACCAACAATTAGGACTTTATCTGTAGCCAGTACTAACTCTGATAGAAAATCAGCAAATTCTCTGGTAAAGTGTGTATTGTGCCCTGGTGGCCTGTATACAGTAGCCAACACAAATGTTAAACAGGATTTATCAATTTCACTACATAACGTTACGTAAAGCACCAAAACTTCTAAATAATTATATTTGAAACTAGACTTCTGAGTAATACTGAAGATATTATTATAAATTACAGCAACACCTCCCCCTTTACCTTTCAGACGCGGCTCGTGTTTATAACAATAATCTTGTGGGGTGGACTCATTTAAAGTAATGTAGTCGTCAGGTTTTAGCCAGGTTTCTGTCAAACACAGCACATCTAGATTATTATCTGTAATCATATCATTAACAATAAGCGTTTTAGAGGAAAGGGATCGAATATTCAGCAGCCCAAGCTTTATCATTTGTTCATCTGTATTATATCTGTTGTTTATTTGTTGGACATCAATTACATTTTTACCGTTGAATAGTTTTGGTGTTTTTTTGTATTTACTAATTCGTGGAACAGACACAGTCTCTATGTGATAATATCTAGGTGAAAGAGTCTCTATGTGCTGGGATTTATCTGACTTCTGTGACGCGAGACAGCTAGCAGACGGTCGGGTAAGCCAGTCCGTCTGCTTCCTGACCTGGGCCCTAGTTAGTCAAGGTTTAGCTTTAAGACTTTGTGCCAAATTACTAGAGAGAAGAGCGGCACCACACCATTTTTTCAATAGGTCAGGTCTGCCCCAAAAGCTTTTCCAATTGTCTATGAACCCTATGTTATTTTGCGGACACCACTTAGACAGTGTGTGTGTGTGTGTGTGTGTGAGTGAGTGAGTGAGTGAGTGTGTGTGTGTGTGTGTGTGTGTGTGTGTGTGTGTGTGTGTGTGTGTGTGTGTGTGAGAGAGAGAGAGAGTTGATCGCTGTTTAAGGAATGACTTTAATAAAACTGAAGCGTGTGCTCTGGCAGGGCGGAGGTCTCGCTGAAGGCCGCTGAAGTCGACACACTGACCGACAGACTGGCACACGAGCAGAAGAGAGCCAGAGAGCTGCAGTGGGCCTATGAAAAAGAGAAGTGCAAATCTGACAGGAAGGAGGAGACCGAGAGAGAGGAAGTGGAGGTAAAAACGCTCTGTCAATCACAAGGATGTGCTCATTGATGGCTTGTACTGATGAGCCATATATGTCTCTGCAGGACCTTAAACTGGCTCTGGAAGAACAGCGCGGTCGTGTGGCCGACCTGTCGAGCTCTCTGGAGGGAGAGAGACAGATTTCAGCCCAGCTCAGAGAGCAGGTCGACGGGCAGCAGGCACGAGAGCTCGGCGTCTCCTCAGAGCTGCAGGTATGCATCCTCAGACGCCCGTAATGCTTGTGTTTGTGTCGGAGCAGGTCACTGAGTGTGTGTGTGTGTGTGTGTGTAGGTTCAGTTAGACGCTCAGAGAGCTCGGGCCGCGGAGCTCAGCGGCGCTCTAGAGAAAGAGAAGGAGCTCAACGCACAACTGCTCCAGCGGTTCCACGCGAGCTCTGCCTCAAACCCGCAGGATTCTGGGACGAGCTGCGCCCTCATGCAGGCCGAAGCCACCTGCAGCCAGGTAAGCAGACATGCTAAACCTATTCACTTTCCCTAAATAAATACTGCAAGTAGTCTATGGTGGGAATGAATCTGAGGTGTTGATGTGCGCAGGTGGAGGCCGGCGTTCTCTCTGTGGAGTCTCTCCTGCAGACGCTGCAGACGCAGCTGGCAGAGAAGCAGGTGCAGGTGGTGCAGATGATGGAGGAACTGGAGAGACACAAACTGGACGCAGTGCAGCGCAAACGGCAGTGGGACGAGGAGAAGTCTTCACTCACACGTGCCGCCGCACAGGAACAGAGCTCACTGCGGGCGGCACGTGACGGCCTTAGCGGCCTGGAGAGACGGGCGGATGAGCTGCGGGCGGAGCTGGACGTGGAGAGAGACCGCGTGAGGAGGCTGGAGAGAGAGAGAGACCAGCTGCAGGAGAGAGTGAGAGAGCTGGAGGAGAAACTGAGAGCTGCTGAGAATAAAAGTGTGCGAACGGACGGTCAGCCTGCGGATCGAACCCGTGACTGGGTGTTGCAGCAGAAGACGGGAGACGCTCTGACACTGAAGACCAGCGCCGCATCCCTCGGGGCCGATCAGAGCTCGGACCCCAAACACATGGACAACATCCTCAGCAGACTGCAGCTCATCGCCGCCAGGATCAACGGCTTGACCAGTGAAAGCCCGGGCAGGTACGACACCACGCATCAACGGTCACTACTGCTCAAAGTTAGGGTTAGTGATGTAACAAAGGCATTGATACTTTACAAAATGATCAGACACTCTAGCAACGCCTTAACAACTCAACATTTTATTTCAACCACTCAGAATACCCTAGCAACGCAATAAAAATTACAACCACTCAAAACACCTTAACAACTAAGTAAAATTTTATTACAACTACTCAAAACACCCTAGCACCTGGATAGCAGTGCTTTAGCAACTGCATAGCAATGTACTAACAACCACTCTGAACATCCTAGCAACTGCATAGCAACGCCTTAGCAACTGCATAACAATGTACTAACAATCACTTCAATAACAGTAATATACTAACAACTATTTATAACATTCTGTTAACTGCATAGCAACGCCTTAGCAACTGCATAACAATGTACTAACAATCACTTAGAACACTCTTAACTGCATAGCAACACCATAGCAACTTTGTGTGTGTGTGTGTGTGTGTGTGCGCAGGTTATCCGGAAAAGGGCCCGACCGGGAGAGTCTAGCGTGGCTTCACAGTAATGTACAGGATGTGATGTCACTGTTACAGCATATCCCATCAGCCCCTTCTGCTCTCCCGGAGGTGAGCGAGCACATTCACACTCACTAGGGAAACAGTCAGCTTGTGTGGCTTATTCATAGAATGGACTTTTTTTTAATACATATTTGATTATGCTATACATAAGTATTCATATTTGTGTTCTGGAAGCCAGCCAATCAGATTGGAGATGTTGTGCTGTATGTGTGAGATGGCCCGTGATTGGTCCATTGGAGGCATTACTCATTCTCCTGTGTGTGTAGAGCGCCGCCCTGCTGACCGGAGGCTCGTCCAGTCTGCTGAATGAGCGATTACTCCGGCAGAACGCTGAGCTGACGGGATTCGTCAGCCGATTGACAGAAGAGAAGAACGACTTACGGAACCAGTTACTGAACCTCGAGGAGGAGCTGCGGAGATACAGGCAGAAGAAGCTCACCGCAGAGAGCGTGAGTCAATCAGTCAATCAATCAATGAGTCAGTCTGTCAATCAATGAGTCAGTCTGTCAATCAATGAGTCAGTCAGTCAATCAATGAGTCAGTCAGTCAGTCAATCAATGAGTCAGTCAGTCAATCAATCAATGAGTCAGTCAGTCAGTCAGTCAATCAATCAATGAGTCAGTCAGTCAGTCAGTCAATCAATGAGTCAGTCAGTCAATCAATCAATGAGTCAGTCAGTCAATCAATCAATGAGTCAGTCAATCAATCAATGAGTCAGTCAGTCAATCAATGAGTCAATCAATGAGTCAGTCAGTCAATCAATGAGTCAGTCAGACAATCAATCAATGAGTCAGTCAGTCAGTCAGTCAATCAATCAATGAGTCAGTCAGTCAGTCAGTCAATCAATCAATGAGTCAGTCAGTCAGTCAGTCAGTCAATCAATCAATGAGTCAGTCAGTCAGTCAATCAGTCAATGAGTCAGTCAGTCAATCAGTCAGTCAGTCAATCAGTCAGTCAGTCAATCAATGAGTCAGTCAATCAATCAATGAGTCAGTCAGTCAATCAATGAGTCAGTCAGTCAGTCAATCAATCAATGAGTCAGTCAGTCAATCAATCAATGAGTCAGTCAGTCAATCAATCAATGAGTCAGTCAGTCAGTCAGTCAATCAATCAATGAGTCAGTCAGTCAGTCAGTCAATCAATCAATGAGTCAGTCAGTCAGTCAGTCAATCAATCAATGAGTCAGTCAGTCAGTCAATCAGTCAATGAGTCAGTCAGTCAATCAGTTAGTCAGTCAATCAGTCAGTCAGTCAATCAATGAGTCAGTCAATCAATCAATGAGTCAGTCAGTCAATCAATGAGTCATTCAGTCAATCAATGAGTCATTCAGTCAATCAATGAGTCAGTCAGTCAATCAATCAATGAGTCAGTCAGTCAATCAATCAATGAGTCAGTCAGTCAATCAATGAGTCAGTCAGTCAGTCAATCAATCAATGAGTCAGTCAGTCAATTAATTAATGAGTCAGTCAATCAATCAATGAGTCAGTCAGTCAGTCAATCAATGAGTCAGTCAGTCAATCAATCAATGAGTCAGTCAGTCAATCAATGAGTCAGTCAGTCAGTCAATCAATGAGTCAGTCAGTCAATCAATGAGTCATTCAGTCAATCAATGAGTCATTCAGTCAATCAATGAGTCAGTCAGTCAATCAATGAGTCAGTCAATCAATCAATGAGTCAGTCAATCAATCAATGAGTCAGTCAGTCAATCAATCAATGAGTCAGTCAGTCAATCAATCAATGAGTCAGTCAATCAATCAATGAGTCAGTCAATCAATCAATGAGTCAGTCAGTCAATCAATGAGTCAGTCAGTCAGTCAATCAATATGTCAGTCAGTCAATCAATGAGTCAGTCAATCAATCAATGAGTCAGTCAGTCAGTCAATCAATCAATAAGTCAGTCAGTCAGTCAATCAATGAGTCAGTCAGTCAATCAATCAATGAGTCAGTCAATCAATCAATCAATGAGTCAGTCAGTCAATCAATGAGTCAGTCAGTCAGTCAGTCAGTCAATCAATCAATGAGTCAGTCAGTCAATCAATCAATGAGTCAGTCAGTCAATCAATGAGTCAGTCAGTCAGTCAATCAATGAGTCAGTCAATCAATCAATGAGTCAGTCAGTCAATCAATCAATGAGTCAGTCAGTCAGTCAATCAATGAGTCAGTCAGTCAATCAATCAATGAGTCAGTCAATCAATAAGTCAGTCAGTCAGTCAATCAATGAGTCAGTCAGTCAATCAATCAATGAGTCAGTCAGTCAGTCAATCAATCAATGAGTCAGTCAATCAATCGGTCAGTCAATCAATCAATGAGTCAATCAATGAGTCAATCAATCAATGAGTCAGTCAGTCAATCAATCAATGAGTCAGTCTGTCAGTCAGTCAGTCAGTCAGTCAATCAATGAGTCGGTCAGTCAATAAATCAATGAGTCGGTCAGTCAATCAATCAATGAGTCAGTCAGTCAGTCAATCAGTCAATCAATGAGTCAATCAATCTGTCAATCAATCAATGAGTCAGTCAGTCAATCAATGAGTCAGTCAGTCAATCAATCAATGAGTCAGTCAGTCAGTCAATCGGTCAGTCAATCAATCAATCAATGAGTCAATCAGTCAGTCAATCGGTCAAACAATCAATCGTTCGGTCAGTCAATCACTCGGTCAGTCAATCAGTCAATCAATCGTTCGGTCAGTCAATCAATCACTCGGTCAGTCAATCACTTGGTCAGTCAATCAATCATTCGGTCAGTCAGTCAATCACTCGGTCAGTCAATCAATCAGTCAGTCAGTCAATCAATGAGTCAGTCAATCACTCGGTCAGTCAATCACTCGGTCAGTCAACCAATCACTTGGTCAGTCAATCACTTGGTCAGTCAATCACTCGGTCAGTCAATCACTCGGTCAGTCAACCAATCACTTGGTCAGTCAATCACTCGGTCAGTCAATCACTCGGTCAGTCAATCACTCGGTCAGTCAACCAATCACTTGGTCAGTCAATCACTCGGTCAGTCAATCAATCACTCGGTCAGTCAACCAATCACTTGGTCAGTCAATCACTTGGTCAGTCAATCACTCGGTCAGTCAATCACTCGGTCAGTCAATCAACCAATCACTTGGTCAGTCAATCACTCGGTCAGTCAATCACTCGGTCAGTCAATCAATCACTCGGTCAGTCAATCAATCACTCGGTCAGTCAACCAATCACTTGGTCAGTCAATCACTCGGTCTGTCAATCACTCGGTCAGTCAATCAATCGGTCAGTCAGTGAACAGTGATTGATGATGCAGCTTCAATCGTAGTTTTAAAAAATGCTTGCTATTGACAGTTATAATACATGTTCTTTCTGTCCGTCTATCTTTTCTTTATTTTTTCTGTCATATCTTTTTCTTTCGTTCTTATTTTTGTCTTTTTCTTTCTTTTCTATTTCTTTTCTTTCTATTTTTAATTTTTTATCTTTATTTTTTCTATCTATTTTTCTTTCCTTCCTTCTTTTTTCGTCTGTTTTTGTCATATTTTTCTATCTTTCTGTTTTTTCGCTCTTTCTTTATTTTTTCTGTCTGTATTTGTCCCTTCTTCCTGACTCTGTAGATCTGAATCCGTCTCGTGTGCTGGCGTTTGCCTCAGTGATTGTTATGTCCCTGTTCATCTCAGTGAAACCGTCTGTGATTGGCTCTCCTCTCTCAGGTGTCGAGCCGCCAGGAGCTGGTCTTGTTCTCCAGTGAGCGCGAGTCTTGGGCTCAAGAGAGGATCCGTTTGGAGAAGTCCCTCCGTCAGGCCGAGGCCGAGCTGAGCCGTCTGAGAGCAGAGATCCGCTCCGACACGCTGCGAGATCTGACTGGAGCCGACCTGGACAACACGGCCCTCAAGGTGAGGCCAGCGGCGCCGACACTCACATAAACACATGTTCTCATGATCCAGATGTGCTCAGATGTTCTCGTGTCTCTCCGCAGAGGATGTATGGGAAATACCTGCGTGCCGAGAGCTTCCGGAAGGCTCTGGTGTATCAGAAGAAGTATCTCCTGCTGCTGCTGGGTGGGTTTCAGGAGTGTGAGGAGGCCACGCTGTCTCTCATCGCCCGCATGGGCGGCCATCCCTCACACACCGGTCTGGAGCCGCTCGGCCGGCAGCGCAGGGCCTTCACGCGCTTCAGATCCGCCGTGCGCGTCTCCATCGCCCTCTCCCGGTACAGACACACCTTCTGCTCTTTAACACTTATTTCTGCTGTTTTATTGGGATAGGATAGAGTAGACAGGAGAGGGGTCAAGGGAGCCGGGACTCGAACTCGGCTCAACCGAAGACTATCGGCTCCAAACACACACACATGGTTTTTGATGTTAAATATCTGAACTTAGCTATTTAGCTATTACTATTTAGCTCATATTTAAATCATTTACAGTTCACTGATGATGGTTAATGGTCACATGACCTGCAGGTCAACACACTAAATGTCTTCTTTTTTTTTTTTAGTAGGTGTTTTTATTTTAAAACTATTGAATTTAATTTGACATTTTTATTATTTAATGTTTTAGTAAGTGTTTTATTTTAATAGATTTTTTATTTGACATTTTTATGATTTAATTCATTTTTTAGTAATTAGTAATTTACGATTAGTTTTTTATGTTATTAGTTCTTGTATGATTCATTTAATTTATGTGTTTTATTTTTATTTTTTTGTTATTTATTTTAATTTGACTTTTATTATTTAATTATTTTTTGGTGTTTTATTTTAATTTATTTGTTTTATGTAAAAAAATATATTTAAATTTTACATTTTTCTGATTTCATCATTTTTTTGTAAGTGTTTTATCTTGATTGGTTGTTTTTATTTCTAAATTATTTATTTTAATTTGATATTTTAATGATTTAATGAATTTTTTGGTAATTAGTAAGTAATTTACAATTAGTTGTTTTATGTTACATTTGTATGATTTAATTCATTTTTGTGTTTTATTTTTATTTTATTTAATAATTTTTTTTATTTGACTTTTTTATTATTTTATTATTTTTGGGTGTTTTATTGTAACTGATTGGTTTTATTTAAAATATATTTTAATTGTACAATTTTTCTGATTTCATAAAATCATAAAAAGTGTTTTATTTTGATTAGTTGTTTTTATTTCTAAATTATTTATTTTCATTTGATATTTTTATGATTTATTTCATTTTTTAGTAAGCTTTTATTTAAATTGATTTGGTTTAATTTTTAATGGTTTATGTTATTTTAATTTTAGAATTTTCTGATTTAATTAATAATTGGCTTTTCCTCATCTTGCGAGCCCTTGGAAACCCAGCATTAATGTAACTGACAGTAAGAGTTCAGTGAGCTACTGGCGAGATGTGATCTCTAAATGTGTCCCATCGGCTCGGGTCACAGAGGTCGTGTAACGCTAATGTCCAGTCCACACAGTTTGACTGTAATCCCGCTCTGTCTGCCGCAGGATGAGGTTTCTGGTCAAGAGATGGCAGAGAGCTGGAGGAGCCGCGACCTCTCCGATCGTGAGCAGGAACGGCCTCAGCCAGATCACAGGTAATGTCCTCACATCTGACAAACACACTGATACCTAATATGAACAACACAAAACAACACATGTAGGTTTGTGCACAAGAAACGTAACTGCTTCATATTTGTGCTGAAACTGTTGTGTTCAGGTGCGGATGTGAGGAGTGAGTCTTCATTCCTGCACCCCGGCAGTGTGGAGGTGTTCAGAGAGAGACGGGCCACCAGCCGCGGCCGTACGGGACGAGACTCGCCTCGCTCCGCGGCGTCAGTCCAGCACAGGTACACGAACACGGCTGAGATCGCATCATCACTGCCAGCCCATAATAAACACACAGTGACGCCAGAAGACAGACAGCAGCGCAGCAGGGATATTAGCCACTGTCGCTTTAAGAGCGAATGCACGGGTCTAATACACTGACACACAAGCGGTTTATTTCTCAACGGTTTACTTGCTAAAATGGGCATTTTGATATAATTTTGTGTGAATTAGAAGTGAAAGAACTAAAATCAGTGTTTGTACAGTGAGCTCTGTTTCGCCTTGAATATTTTAATTCACACGGCTTAAGAACACGGATAAACTTCCGTGAAGATGCAGCACGGGCCTGATCGGGACAGCGACGGTCCTTATTGTCCAGCCCTGCTGTATTTTGTTTTGGCAAGTGTTTAATTATTTTACCCAGATATTATCGTATGCAACAGACAATATACAGCTCAGTGTCGTCTTCATGCTTGAGCCGTCAGTGGTTTTAAACTGATCAAACATCGGCTGATAAATATCAGCGCTCGATACATCGGTGCATCTCTAAAATACATAGATATATATATATTAGGGCTGTCAAGTGATTAAAACGTTTTTATCAAATTAATTACACATTAATTGCTAATTAATTGCAAATGAATCATGCTGAGAAATTACCACAAAAGTTCATTTGTTAGTCATTATCAGATCATTATTATCATTATTATCAGTCATTATTGTGTTAAATGAGAAAAGCATCAAAGAGACATTACAAAAAGTAGCTTTAGAAGAAAAAAAAATTAGATTTGATTCAATAGAATTTATTACACATAAACTTTTAGGCTTTAATGGGCATGAGGGTGAACTATCCCTTTAATGGGGCTCTCTTTATGAAGGAGTCAGTGAATCATTGATTATCCCGATTGATTCGTTCAAACGGCTGATTCATGCAGGAATGAAGTAAATGGCTCTCTTTATGAATGAGTCAGTGAATCATTGGTTCGCCCCATTGATTCGTTCAAACGGCTGATTCATTCAGAAACGAAACACCGCTGTGTGTCAACACAACAGTTCTGCTCAGGCTTTATGGGTAATATTTCCATTGGCAAAATTGAGCAAAAACAGATAATATTGTGTCTAATATAACACAATATTAACTTCTTATTTATTGAACTGTTGTAATAAATCAATATGACATTTGCACTCATGCGATTCAGGACAGAAACAGCTCTCGTGTGAACTACATGATATAAATATGAGACAAAATATTATGAATTATCAATATCTTGAATATTTGTGTCATTCTCACCGCATAGATTTCATCATGCTGTGAGTTTGTCATCAATCAACTTATAATTATTTAAAGTGTAGTGTATGTATGAAGTACACTATCTTTGTATCTGAGTGTTTTGTGTCTCTCTAGGTATCACAGTATGGCGGCTGACCCCGGAGGTTTACCGTGTTCCCACTTGCAGAACTACGACCCCGACCGCGCTCTGACCGACTATATATCCCGTCTGGAGGCCCTGCAGAGACGACTGGGAAGTGTGCAGTCAGGTAACATCACCTCACCAGCATGGATTGACCGGCACTCATTGAGACACCGAACTGTGATGTCCTACTGACGTGATCTTCTTTCCCCCCAGGTTCCTCTTCGTACGCTCAATTGCACTTTGGAGTCAGAAGATAAAGATCTTCATTTACATGTAAACTGGCTTGAAGAAACTCGGTTGCCTTCTCTCGTGCTGAGCTGCTGTGCTTTTGTATTCTTACTATAAACGTGTACAATTCTGTGGGACCAAAAAGACCTTGTTTTTTTGAGTACCATCTTATAATCAAGCTTTTTGTTGGCGGCACTTAAAACGGCTTCAACGTCTGTACATTAGTTCTACCTTGTTTGTTGTTAATGGGAAACAATCATGTTGTTACTGTATATTTGTGGAATGCTAATTTAAGTTGATTAATTTAAGACGTGTTGGACGGCTGCTATCGGACTCCTGATAACGCCGCCGCTCATAACACTAACAGACGAGCGAGTCGCGAGGCTTTCGGAGCTTCGTCAGGCGAGTCTTGAGCGGCGCCGAGTTATCAGATACTCTACACTGTGTTTTATTCGCTCGATCGCTCCCTTGAAAAGACCCAAGGACATTTGTAGAAGACATATTTTTGTAAAGGTAGGAGCTTTGGATTTTATGGGTATTTTGTCAAAACTGAAATAAAGATTAATATAATATTTGAAAACTGCCTTCGTCTCCGTTCTCTTTTATTCTGTATCCCTGATTCATTTGATATATGACCTTTGACATCATTCATACGTGACTTTTTTTACTTTAAGTTTAATATTTATTTGACAATCACATTTGACTTATTCATTACGTTTATAAACCATTTTTAAAAGTCAGTCATTGAAAAAGAAACCATTTGTAAGCTAAAATGTTGACTTAACTGTTTCGAAGGCTGTGTTTGAGCCAATGTGACTATAAATTGGTTTTGCCATTAGTAAATGACAGTGGTTTGTTATATGATGTATGAATGTTTATATATGTTTTAGTTTTATAATTATAACTAGTTAGACCTTCGGTGACCGTTCCATTTCGTCTCTATTTAGTCTGTTTTATCTATTTGAGCTATTATTGACTTTATTTCTTTCCTCAGTTTAATGTTCATAAAAGTTTCTCAGTATCATATCATAACTCAAGTATATATTAGTCCATGTCATCATGGCCTAAATTATATTCATGAGCTAAAAGCCTTTGTAATTTGAACGCCGTCCAATGGATTTTACAGGATGTTTTTCAAGCGAAAATTGTAAGTATCTTCTCTTTTAATTGACCTTCTGTGTTTTGAGATTAATTTTTGTAGCTACCTATCTGTAGTCTATGGAAACTTGTTTCTGCCACGGAATATAGCTGCAAGCAGTGATGATGGGCCCAAGCCCCGGTGGCTTGGTAAATGTAAAAATTGTTTGAATGACGTTATTTTAATCGATCGCCATTGCAACACCGTTTGAGATATCCAATATCCGTTCACAAGTTAGCATCTTTAATATATTGTCATCATGTTGAAAAAGTTTGGTGTGAATCATATAAACTCGCTAGGAGTAGTCAAATTCAGAGCCTGATTTTTCAAAAAAAATCTACATTCAAACCAAAATATCTGACTTCCTGTTGGTTGGAGCTAATGACTGTAAATTAGAAAGTTGTCCGGCTTGATGAGAACAATATATGTACACTGTACACGGTGACTGTAGGTAAAACTAGCACCCACTTTTGTCAAAAGGTGGCACTATAAAGCCCCTCCTCCACGCCCATTTCTAATGCTTTGTCCATGTCTTCTGGATGACAACCCTAATGAGTTCTTAGAGAGCATTCTAAGAGTCTCAAATACAGCCAAGAATATTATTAAAGTTTGACATAATATTCTAGATATCAAGAATGCTTTCACAGGCCTACATCTGCAGTGTCTTGCCGCATCTGCCAGTTGGTGGCGCTATGACTTTGACTCACAATAGTCACATCCATGTGATCGGCCTCATACATGAACACACACCTGAAGGTTCATCAAAATCAGTCAATGTATGCAGAAGTTATAACACACTTCCTGTTTCCCTTTTTTCGCCATAAATGTGTTGCCTCGCGTTCGAGATATCAAAAATCTGCTCGCAATTTAGCATCCTCAATGGCTTGACTTGGAGGAGTTTATAAAAAAAAAAGAGGATGTGTTTTTCAAACAACCCATAATAGCTGACTTCCCGTTGGCCTGGTGTATGACTATGAGTGGGGAAAGTTGCAGAGCCCCCCCTATTTTTTGTAGGTATTGGGCTGTTACATGTGTACCGAATTTCATACCTGTACATGAAACGTAGTGCGAACTGCGCTTAATCGATATTTTATAGGTGGTGCTATCGAGCCATTTTGCCACGCCTAATTCTGAAACCCATATCAGACCATAATTTTCAGCACTTCTGATGCGTGTGCAAAGTTTCATGAGTTTTCGAGCATGTTTAGGCCCTCAAAAATGTGATTCATTTCGGAGAAGAAGAATAGACCGAGCAATTCCAATAGGGTCCTCACACCACTGAATAATAATAATAATCCTTAGGAAAACAATAGGGCCTTTGGCCTTTTTTCTGGGCTTGGGCCCTAAAAAAGTAATTGCGACATTTATATCACAATTCTGAGGGGAAAAAAATCAATTGCTGGGTGAAAATTTGCAATTGTGAGGAAAATGTTTTGATGGAAACAAGCTTCCATAGTAATTCCTCTAAACTGCAATCAAACCTAAATATATGAACATGAAATCTGAGGGTACGTTTACACAGAAACGATGTACTACAGAAAAACAGAAAGGTTTTTCCTTTGCGTTTTTCGCGTACAGACAACGTTGTCAAAACAATCCCCGTTCACACGGATCCGCAAAAACGTGGTTTATGTGACATTCTCACGCCAGATGTTATAATAAACATCGCTGCAGAAACAGTATTCCAGTGCGGTGGCTCCATATTGTAATTTTGTCAATAAGACAACATCTGTATTGCAGACCCCTCCATGTTGTTTGGGTTCTATGGAAAGTTGTGTTGGTATATGCCAAAAACATTAAGATATTCCAGTACAAAAGAACGGCATGGACACAAATCAGATCTGAACAGTTGCGATACACAATGTGTGTCAATAATTTTAAATCAGATACACAAATAATCAGATGGGGGCGGAGCCTGGTTATTTGTAACACCTGAGGGCTCTACCTGGCCTTGACCTACCTCAGGAAACCTGTTGTTGGTGTTTGTTTTTCTTTTCTTTTGTATAGGACAGTGTGTTGTTGTTTGTTTACTTCAATTAGAATAGAGGAAAGGAAGGTTAGGAAAGTTTCAACTGTTTGAGTTGTAATTTAGATTAGTTCGCTCACCAGTCCTTTTTGGTTACTTTTTGCTGCCAATAAATAGTTTTTCTAAAATAAAGTCTTGCCCTGCCCATATGAAAAAATACTATAGTATATTATAGTAAAATTACTAGTAAATACTCAAGTGTTTTGAACCATACTATAGTAAAGATACTACAGTAAATTATAGTATACCTTAAGTATTTACTATAGTTTAACAGTTGACTATAGTTAATACTACAGTATGCTTTAGTATAAATTACTGTAGTATCTTTACTGTATGGTTCAAAACACTATAGTATGAACTAGAGTAATTTTACTATAATATACTATAGTATTTTTTCATTGCGATGTGATTTGCATTCATTTCTGAGTGGCTTTGGTCCCTAATCTCTGGGTCTAACACAATAATATAGAGCTTATTTGTGAAACTAATCCATGACCATATGGCACATGTTTGCAGTTTCTGTAAAGATCTAAGACTGTGTGTGTTTTAGGAGTTTCGTAAAGCTCTTGTCGTCGTCTGTACTGTTGCTTTAAAGTGTCGGTTGGAATAAACGCCTCAGGTGAGCGTGCAGTACCGCATTCAACCACACGAGGCGCATCAAGCGAATGAAAGTGTGTGAAAAGCTTCATTTCTGCAGCGTTATTTTCTGAATCTGGTGTCTGAACTAAAGCAGAAACGCTTTAATGTTAAATAGTGAATGTTTCGTGGTTAACAGAGACTAATAACACACATAAACCGCTTTTATTGTTATCTGTCTCTGTGCTCGTGTTTGATTGGGCGATGGACTCTGTGCTCGTGTTTGATTGGACGATGGACTCTGTGCTCGTGTTTGATTGGGCGATGTTAACCTCAGAGGTAACGGATGAAGAATCCGCATGTTTTGAGGAGGTTTTCTCTTCATATTTGTGTTTAATCTCGGAGTTTCTCTCCGTCTCTGAGCGGGACGTTAGTTCTCGAGTGTGTGTTTGTAGTGTGCAGTGTTTCTCGCGAGATCAGCCCGTGTCACCGTCGCTGAGATGTGTAGCGCGCGGAGTGACTCCTCTAGCGCGGATCCTCTGTCGGTATCGCTTCTCGGCCTTTTGGCTAAGATCAAGTGTAGTATCTGTTCTTATCAGTTTAATATCTGATACGTCCCCTATCCGGGGACCATATATTAAATTGATTTTTGGATCAGGGAGATGGAATAGGGGCTTGCTCCGTCCACTCCACGCATCGACCTGGTATTGCAGTGCCTCCAGGAACGGTGCACCCCCACCCGGGGAATGAGTATGTTAAAATTAGATGTGGACATTAAAGGGGAGTTGCTGGTCTCTCATTAATAGCGGATAAGTTCATTATAGTGATGTTAATGGTTTCTATAATCTTCTTTCACCTAATGTGTGTTTGGGAAATGTAACCTGGTGTTTAGAGTATCGCCGCTAGAGGTCGCTTATACAAAACAATAGCTTGATGACGTTAAGTAGGGTGGAATCATGGGAGTTGTAGTCTTCACCTCCACTGCAGATGGAAATCAGTCTGATTCAGAAATCATGTTCATGGACGAGTTAATGGGATAGTCCACCCAAAAATAAAAATTAGCCCATGATTTTTTTCCCCTCAAGTCATCCTAGGTGTGTATGACATTCTTCTTTCAGACGAATACGATCAGAGTTATATTAAAAATGTCCTGGCTCTTCCAAGCTTTAAATGGCAGTAAAAAGTGCATCTATCCATTATAAAAGTGCATCTTAAACTGTCATGTAAACGGAAAAGTGTTGCATTGGAATTCGCACCCGACCTCTTTAATTTGATCTCAATCATTTTGACATTGACAAGTGCCGCTAGACTACTGAGGCAAGCCTGCATAAGAATGTAACTTTTAAAATGTTTTGTCATCCTAACAACAAACAGAGCCGTGTCTAATGGAGTGCAGCAGAGCAGCTTCAAGAATATCAAATATTGAGGGGGGGCAATCTGGCCATTTCTAATTATTAGGCGGGACTTGTGTCCCTCTCAGTGTCTATTGTGGTTATGGCCCGGCTTCAGATTAACATGTCAAATAACATCAGACGATTCAAAGCTTTGAGAGCTGCTTCAGTGTTCAATGGTAATACGGTTGTTAGAGTGTTTGTTACTTCTGGAACATAACATTTTTTTTTTGTTTTGTTCTGTTTTTTAAATTTAATGACAGAATGTTTAATCATTAATAATGACAAACACATGGCAAGGCTCAATGTCACTTAAAGGGATAGTTCACCCAAAAATTTAAAATTCTGTCATAATTTATTGAATAGTTCACCCAAAAATGGAAAACACAGAATTTGGTAAAAAAATTAATGCGAATTTGAGACAAAGTATAACGTATTTCATAGGGCCCTAAAAATATTTTTTTTGTTAAACTTTTAACAAATTACTGTTAAATTGTATGTTTCATGATTTCAATTAATTAGACGTGTTTTTTGACTACTAAAGTTTAACTTGACCATTAAAACTAAAACAAAAAAATTGAACGGATTTCATAGGGCTCTAAATTCAACTGCATGCACTGGGAAAAAAGAATATCTCCCTCAGGATTTTTGTTTTCCAGCACAAATATCTAAACATCCTTAAATCAAGTTTTCTGAGACATTGAACAAGATTGAGTTTACGCTTAAAACAACAAATATCTGTCATAATAACTTCGAATTAAGTTTATTTTTATGAACCCATTGGCAGATATTTGTTCTTGTTTTAATCATAAAATCACTTTCACAAGATTTCTTATCTTCAGTCATTTTTCTTACATACTGAAACATCAGAAAGTTTGATAGGCAAAATACATCCAAGCTGAACTGTATGCAATATTAATGTGATCCAGCGGTGTTGGGGACATCTCGTGTTCCTCACAGGTCCTTCAGCGTGTCCTGACCCACGGGGCCATCCCAGAGGCCAGCCGGCTTTAACACTGGGACGATCCTTCAGCATGTCGTAATACTCCATCAGTCGGGGACATCTCTCTTGAGGACAGCTGCCAACCAGTCAAACAGATCAAACCTGTACTTTAACCCTATTATCAATGATTAAACATTCTGTCATGAAATTACAAAAAAAAACAGGTGTTATGTTATGTAACCCAAGGTGTCCAGAGGGCTGTTCCATAAAACAAGATTAGAATACAGGCCAGGCTTATTTTGGTTAGTCAGACTTATTGCCTGTGGATTCTGTTTCATAACTTAAAATAGTTCAAACTCAGTTACTCCGGCAACTTATGCTGGGAAACTAACCTGTTCCGGGGCAGGCTAACTGAGCTCCTCTAACACGGACCAATAGGAACGCAATGATATTACCGCTGACCCCCCCGCATACCATTATTTAATAAAGTCAATCACTATCAGTCCAAAAATAAATATACAGAAAATCAGCTTAAATAATGCTACAATGATAAATGAAACATGCCTAAGATGGTTATGAGAAGAACATTAGAACATAGAAGAAATAAATGCTTTTAAAAGCTGAACTTAAATCACAAAATTAAGAATTTAAATAAATAATACCAAAAGCACTGACTACATTTGAAGATGATCTGAGCTCAGTAATCGGCCTACAGTACATTAGCCTACATTTGATCATTACACTAGTCCCTTTACAGTTATTGCCATCATAAAACACTCTTACTTATAGGTTTAAAATATAAATAAGGCACATCTAATGTCCAAAAACTAATATTTGTGCAAACTTGTCTAATTGACAAATTCCTTATTTTTCCTTCTACTTTATTTTTTTTCTTTTGTGATAATACCCACCACCAACACATAAAAAACTATAACCAATAAGTGCATACTTTTACCTAGGAAAATACAAAAAAATCCATACATAAATTAATAAATGAAACATTCACATATTTATATCAAACTCTTATAATGACACATAATTCCTAATAAGTAATTCAAGTAATATTATTTAAACATCAAATAAGTCAATTGAAAGAGAGGGAGGATTATATAAAAAAGATAATTAATCTTTATTTTATAGAATAGCCGATTCTTTGATTTGCCCGTATCTCTTCAAAATGCATACGTTTGCTCTTAATGTTATCCTCTCCATACTGTACTTCAGAAACTAAATCATTTAAAACTATTGCTTTCTCCAAACATGTGTCATTGCTTTAAAAGCTGTAATTCTCCGTATTATAAATAAGTAGCATTCTTTATTTAGTAGCATAGGTCCTATATTTTGTATCTTATATTTGGTTTCTTAAATTCTTCCCTGAATTACTTGTCCAATTTCTTTTATTATTCATTTACAAGTATAAAATATATGAGTGCAATGAGTTCACTGCAACTTATCCAACATCCTAAAGATCAATGATTATACTTAATATTAATATAAGATATTTCTGGTGTTATAAAATATCGCATACAAACCCCCCCCCCATATTTTTGTCAGAATTACTGCAGTCCTATTTGGCGCACATGCGTGCAGTAGCGCTCGTTCAATGTGAAGTATTTGAGTTTGATGGAGAATATGCCTCTGAAATGAGGAAAACACCACGTCTCAAACGTATAAAAAATGTTGATCCGTGATCGACCTCTAGGGCTGCTTAAGAAAAGCGCACACACGCAAGCATCTTGACTAGATAAACCTGGATCAAATTAGTGGGATTGCGTGAACTTCAATCACCTTTTATGAAACCGCTTTAGCCCCATCTTATCTGTTAGGTTCATTCAAGTCTGGTTTTGGAGTTTAATCCCCGCTTTTCTTAGCGTCCTTTAGGAAACAGCCCTCGGCAAACGTCCACCAAGATCATGCCAGCGAGGTATGACCCTTTCCCCATCTGATGACCAAATGAGAGTTTAGTCAAACAGAAGACAGTACATTACAAAGGTTAGTCTTAATTTGACCTTCTAGCATTTAAGGCCTTAAAATGTCTTAAATTGGAGCAGAATTAGCCTAAATTCAATATCCTGGTGTTAAATTAGGGCCCTGAGCAGAAAACATGTACAGAATCGAAGAATCCATTCATAAAATGTTTTTGTCAACTTTTGGATGAATAAATCAAAAGTATGTCAGGGCTCGACATCAGTGGATTTTTTGAAGGGGATTTGAAAGAGAATTTTAGAAGCCTGATTAAAACATCAATAACAAAAAAATAACTACGGAATCACCAAAATGAATCGCTTTTGCAGTAAAAAAATCCAAATAAAATGATTCTTAACATACAGTTAAGCAACATCACACGACCAGGAGACACTGATTTCATACAGCAGTTCAATAAACAAGTAGTAAATATTAAGTCACTTACATCTTAGTTTTATTTCAGCAGTGAAAATGGTTCCAAAGACCACAGCGCCACAGCGATGCCGGACGACTGTGAAGTTGGAGACGGAGTGTTTTCTGTAAAAGGCATTTGTATTAGTCTACACACGTTCGCTTCTGCCTACGTCTAGCGTGACCTTCAAGACGTGATTAAGAAAGACACGAACACCTTGGATGAGATGGGGTGAGTAAATTATCAGGAAATTTTCATTTTGAAGTGAACTAATCCTTTAAGCAGAAAGGTTTAGATAGAGGGGGTTGAGTGATTAACAATCAGTATCTAACCCAACAAAAAGATATTTATTCAGTGTTATCCACATTATATTTCACCTGCAGCAGCATTGTGAACTTTTGTACTGATACGTTTGGCCATTAACTTTTAAATGCATCATTATATAAGCTGCAAACGCATGAGGAGAGTCTCTGCATTAAAGACGGGCAGATCAACGTGCGACTAAAGGAGAAAGGGGGCGTTAAAAAGATTATTGAGCTCAAAAGATAGATGACTTTAGATGACTTTAAGAGAATCAAGGGTTTTCAATAGGATTTGAAGAAGAATTAGTAGAATGTGAGAGAGGTGTTGTAAAGGGATATAAGTAGAGTATAGAATAACAGAGCTAGGTGTTTAGAAAAATGAAACAGTTTGTTTGGTATGTGGGCAAGGGTGTGAGTGAATGGGTAATTTGAATGTATTAATGGGGAACGATGGTAAGGAAAAAGTAGATTGTAACGCTGTTATCTGATCCACACTCCGGAGCAGAAGGTGGCGGTAATGCACCAATAAGCTGGATGCCAACCGCCGTAAAACAAGAAAGAAGAAGAAGAACGTGCGACTACATTTCTCTCTAATAGGTTGTTTGCACGTGACGTCACTGCAGATGGAGGGCAGGAAGCGATTTTCTACATAGAAATCACGAACACAAATTCAAAATCGTCGTTTTTTTGTCGCTCAAATCGATCAAAACGAGAAACCACAAAGAGCTTTTATCATTGACGTAACTTTTATCACTTTTTAACTTTAACAGTTATCGCCTTTAATGGCGTTTTGCGTCTGCTGATAGTGAACTTAATACGGATGTCGGCTTAGCTTTGTTTCTGACGGTTGAATATTCACATTTTTCTTGGTATCGTTTGCAGGGAAGAGATGTTTTATTGCATGTTCATTTGATGTTTTCAGTGAAGCTTTGAATAATTCGGCTCACGATGTTGATCTGGTTTCCGTGAAAACAGTGTCGCGCTGTGCACTCGCCGCTGCTTCAGCCGTCATTATATGGTAGAAATGTGTCCAAATAAAAATGTGTTCAACAGAAGTCGATCTGTTTCTTTGTTTGAAAGGTGTAAATGTAATTGCAAGCTTAATTGTCATTGTAAATATTCACTTTCCCATATGGCCACGCAGGGGAATCGGAGAGGGTCGCATTCAGCGGACAGACACCGACACACTGGGCCTCATTCATGAGTCTTTCGTAAATATATGAGCAAATTCGGAGTAATTTGCGCATAAAATGGACCTTTACGAAAACTCCCCTCCGGATTCACAAACGCTTCATATGCCACGGATTCGGTAGTTAAACGTGTGTACGTTAATGAATTCCAAACATTCGTAAATAGGGCGCGTGCACGCTCATTATAATTAGCATAATCCCCGCCCATGAGTTACAACTACGCAAATTACTAATCTTCTGGACTCTCTTCTCAGGTTTGGCTCCAGTATTGCATGCATACTAAAGAGAACAATTGGCCATATGCCTAGTAATAAATATTCAATTATCGTGTGTCCACCAAAGCATCTTAGCCAGCTAAAAAATGCCTGGTGCTCTTCTGAAAACGGCCAGCTTGAAGCGCTTTGCAAGCGCAGCGTTTTTCCAGCCGAGATACTTTGCTATAATACAGAATATGAATCCATGGCAGTAATGTGTTACTAGTATCTCATTTTGAAGAATATTACTGAGTATAAAAATGCAGTAGGGCCTAACCAGCAATATTAACTTATCCGTTGTTGTTTGGTCGTTGTTCAAATAGGATGATTGGTCGGTGTTGTATTAGTCCCGCCCCTCCTCCACTGTGATTGGACGGCTGGGTAAAAAGTGACAGTGACGAGTGCTGCCTATTCCTATTACCCAAAGTTGAAGTAAAAAAAAAACGCAAATCAACTCGTGAAATATGGTACATAGTGCATCACAATGCAATGTCATGAGTTTGCCTAAATTAGAACACAGACCGTTCAAATGTTTTACGCACGCAGGTGTACATTTATTTCGTACCAACTAACATTTTGAAAATACGAACATTTTTGTGAATCCAAAAATGTCAAAGCGGCTTTACGAACGATTTACACACAAATTGGTTCTGCTCGTGTTTCATGAATGAGGCCCACTGTATTAATTTTTTTGTATTTATTTCAACAAATGACAACGAAAATCAAATCATGGAAGCTTGTGAACAGTTTTAAAGTGAAAAGTTCTGCTAATTCACAAGCCGAGTGACAATCATACTCGCAAATGTAATGTTAATTAATAAACCAAACAAAAATGTCACTCAGTAATGTGATTATTTTATTGAGTGATAGGCAGTGGGTTTAATCAGTCACATTATTACTAGATTTGCTATCCAGCGTCTTCCCGTCACTTCCTCAACCTGTGTTTTTACATGTAGAAAAGGCGGGAAAGTGCGTTACATGTGACGTGAGTTCCTATGGCAATTCTCGATGCAGCATGAATGACCTACAATGATGACATTTTTCACAATCACGACAGAAAATCAAAATACTTCCCTAAACTCACTAGCAGAAAACAAACCAGACCAGCTTCACATTCTCTATATCAACCGTCAAGATGGCAGGCAAGTCTTCAAATTCGGTAGAAAAATCGCTCCTCTTCATAATATGTTGTGATTTTCTGTTTATAGCTTTCTAAACCAGCACAGTACGGACTTTAATCCCATCTCTGTTTTTCACTTCCTGCCCTCCATCTGAATTTCGCGCGTCATCAGAACCACGTGACTGCAAACAAGCTATACGGTAGAGTTAAATCAATGTGGAGGATTTTAACTGGGAGAAGATGATTGACAGGGCAGTTTAAACTGTGACGGGATGCACGTAACTAAGCCGTTAAAAATGACGTAGTAGTATGTACCAAAGCTTGCTTACACACTCAAAAGTGTGTACCTTTTCTTCACAAAAAGAGTGCATACGTTTAGGTCGAAGTATAAGTAGGCGAACTGGGCCAAAAATGGCTGCCAATACCTGTATAGTGAAGCTGTTGTCTATCCGCGAAGTCATATTGACCCAGCGCTGGTTTGTTTAGAACTATTGAGAGCTCCATGAACCATGTGACCGCGCGCGCCGCCGGGAGATGAAAGCACGTGTTTTCAACGGCTCTGGCTTTAAATGTTATGCCACATTAAGTGCGCCAAAACGGTATTTCGTATTAAAACTTTTAAAAAATGAAAAGCTTAGATGTTGTTTCATACCAGAAGCAGTGAGATTTACCTGGGCAGCCTGAAAGCGTGTCTCGCGAGTTGGCAACCCTGAATACGCGCTGCCGGCGTCACATATGACGCATTTCCGTTTGGCGAAAGCGCGAATGTTGTTTTTATTCTTATGACGCCTTGTCGTTCCTGAAATTCATCCGCTTCACGATGGACTCTGTGTAATTTAAGTCGTGGTGATCCGTATGCCACTCGTGAATAAAGTGTTAATGTGTCGCGAGCAGAATGAGTCTCTGACTGGATCCCGGAAGCTTCACACTTACCTGGCAGGGGTGACACCATGATCATAAAGATGGTTCGCCTAAAGTGAGGATCAGTCATTGCACATGGACTGGTTTGACCTTTACGAATTCTCCAAATGTGAGAATCTCGACTGCGTAATTTGTGTTAGTGGGGACTGCGTGCGCGCTCTCCCCTCATGCTCTGGTGAAGAGTAGAAACATTATCAATCTCGCGAGCACACTACCAGAGATCAGTATAATTGATCAAAATGTGACAAGTAATTGGCACAACTGTTGTTTAAATGTGTGTAATACTTATAAAATAAACTTTTAAAACAGCAGTAAACAGCATGTTCAGTAATGCAACCATAGCGCTGTTGAATATGTTGAGATGTTTCCAAGTATAAACCAAATGTTAACCATAAGTAAACATATTCCACGGTGTGCCATAGCCAAGATACATATGATCCCCAGTTGTGTACTGTTATCTGGGCCAGGAACCTCAATGCAAATAATGATCCCTCTAATGAAAAAGCCATGGCAAAAAAGGTGAACATTTGGCGCCATGTCTCTGCCAGATGTGCCAGCATTTGGCCCACAAGTTCTTGCTATCTGAGTATGTTTCCTAGCATAGGATTTTAAATGTTTAATTTATCTTGATTTTATAGCATGTTTTTTTAACTTGATTGTAACAGGTAAAATATTTAACTATATACAGTATACTGTATATTATATATATACATATATACACTGATCAGGCATAACATTATGACCAGGTGACGTGAATAACACTGATGATCTCTTCCTCACGGCTCCTGTTAGTGGGTGGGATATATTAGGCAGCAAGTGAACATTTTGTCCTCAAAGTTGATGTGTTAGAAGCAGGAAAAATGGGCAAGCGTAAGGATTTGAGCGAGTTTGACAAGGGCCAAATTGTGATGGCTAGACGACTGGGTCAGAGCATCTCCAAAACTGCAGCTCTTGTGGGGTGTTCCCGGTCTGCAGTGGTCAGGATCTATCAAAAGTGCTCCAAGGAAGGAACAGTGGAGAACCGGAGACAGGGTCATGGGCGGCCAAGGCTCATTGATGCACGTGGGGAGCGAAGGCTGGCCCGTGTGGTCCGATCAAACAGACGAGCTACTGGAGCTCAAATTGCTCCAGAAGTTAATGCTGGTTCTGATAGAAAGGTGTCAGAATACACACTGCATCTCAGTTTGTTGCGTATGGGGCTGCATAGCCGCTGACCAGTCAGAGTGCCCATGCTGACCCCTGTCCACCGCCGAAAGCACCAACAGTGGCACGTGAGCATCAGAACTGGACCACGGAGCAATGGAAGAAGGTGGCCTGGTCTGAGGAATCACGTGTTCTTTTACATCACGTGGATGGCCGGGTGCGTGTGCGTGGCTTCCCTGGGGAACACATGGCACCAGGATGCACTATGGGAAGAAGGCAAGCCGGCGGAGGCAGTGTGATGCTTTGGGCAATGTTCTGCTGGGAAACCTTGGGTCCTGCCATCCATGTGGATGTTACTTTGACACGTACCACCTACCTAAGCATTGTTGCAGACCATGTACAGCCTTTCATGGAAACGGTATTCCCTGGTGGCTGTGGCTCTTCCAGCAGGATAATGCTCCTGACACAAAGCACAAATGCTTCAGGAATGGTTTGAGGAGCACAACAATGAGTTTGAGGTGTTGACTTGGCCTCCAAATCCCCCAGATCTCAATCCAATCGAGCACCTGTGGGATGTGCTGACAAACAAGTCCGATCCACCTCGCAACTTACAGGACTTAAAGGATCTGCTGCTAACATCTTGGTGCCAGATACCACAGCACACCTTCAGGGGTCTAGAGGAGTCCATCAGAGACGGGTCAGCAAAGGGGGGCCAACACAATATTAGGTCATAATGTTATGCCTGATTGGTGTATGTCTCAGTTTCACCTCCGCTTTAAAGTCTTTTCTTTCTCTTCATTGATGCCGCTTCATCTGAACAGAGAATCAAAACCTCAATAAAAACCCACTCATTTTTGTCTATTAAAAAAAAACAATTAATGCAATGACTTGAACACCTATAAACGTATTTGACTTCCAAACAATTTTTTCATCATAATTTCAAAAAGAAAAAAAAAGTCACAAAAGCCAAAAGTTTTACACATTTTTTGTTGATAAAATATATTTGAATATGTTCAGCGATATGGAATGTTTTTTTATGTTTTCCCCAGACAATGACTCGTTAATCGTGATTTCTTCATACTTGAAAGCTGGAACCAGCAAAAAAAGGTTTAATTTTAAAGCAAAAAATTTCGAATTTCGAAGTTGTACACATGCATGAACCAATAAAACGCTGAAGATGTGAAATGCAATCCTTTAATTTGATTTGAAATGAATCTGCTACAATGTAAACCATTAAGATCCCATTTCAAACTACTTTTTGTGCTAATAATTTAAAACTGAACCATATTTTTATTTCTTGTAATGATGGTAAATATTTGAACAGGACAAAACTTTATTAATCACAAACATGTTAATCTGCTGTTAAAGACAATAACAATGAGTTAGAAATGGTTCAAAATAGCGTTGAGAAATGAAGCGACAGAAGAGATGCTGAACACGTCAGACGAACGAAAAGTGCAGCAATGCAAACCAGACGAGAGTTGTGATTTAACAGTCGTAGATGTGGATTGATCAGTAAGAGGGACTTATGAAACATTTCTTGCATTAGGGAAAGTTTCTTCTGGTGTTGGGGACGTCTCGTGTTCCTCACAGGTCCTTCAGCGTGTCCTGACCCTCAGGATCGTCCAGCCATTCCAGAGGCCAGCTGGCTTTAACACTGGGACGATCCTTCAGCATGTCGTAATACTCCATCAGTCGGGGACATCTCTCTTTAGGACAGCTGCCAACCAGTCAAACAGATCAAACATTAAACCAGTCTCTGATCTGAAGGATCCGGAGAAGGATTGGTAATGAATTCACTCACTGAAGTCGTGGGAAATATGCGATGACGGGGAAACAAACCACGTCCGCCATGGTGAAGTTCTTGCCGGCGAGGTACGACCCTTTACCCATCTGACGAACAAAAGAGACGGAGTTTATTAGGAAGACAAATAAGGGTTCAAGTTCAATGGCCAAAGGTTCATGATGTAAATAGTTATGGCATATCCTCTCCTTAAAAAGCAAGAATTTAACGAACATGGCAGTCATAATCCATTTTTGCTTTTGTAATGCAATTCATTTCAAAGGGTAATGGAAAGGTTGCATTTACTTGCTCCACCAATAGTCATTATTTTTAGCTGATGTAGCAAGTTATTACATTTATATTACTAATAAATGAATTTAAGTTTGATTTTATGCCTTGGGGTTTACTTAAAAAACTGAATTGGTTGATTTACAGCTGAATTTGATCACTGATTCTGTTATTTTCCAGTTCATTACTGTGAAGCTGATTTGAAACGATCTGTACTGTGTAAAGCGCTGTAGAACTGATGAGTTGACTTGACTTAAAAACACAACCTTCTCCAAGTATCCGTCCCACAGTTTCAGCTCCGTAATTAAATTATCTTTATTCCTCTTCAGAGCCGATTCGTGTCGCTCTCCTTCAGGTACGGCCCACTCATAGAAGGCCACGTCATCTGCACACACAAGAATTCAGCAGAAAATAACTAATTGTTTGAAAAAATGAACCTCATTGGTTCTCGCTGAAACTCAAACATGCTGCGTAACACGAGAATGAACCTCATTGGTTCTGCTGAAGCTCAAACGTGCTGCGTAACACGAGAATGAACCTCATTGGTTCTGCTGAAGCTCAAACGTGCTGCGTAACACGAGAATGAACCTCATTGGCTCTCGCTGAAGCTCAAACGTGATGCGTAACACAAGAATGAACCTCATTGGCTCTCGCTGAAGCTCAAACGTTATGCGTAACACGAGAATGAACCTCATTGGTTCTCGCTGAAGCTCAAACGTGCTGCGTAAAACGAGAATGAACCTCATTGGTTCTCGCTGAAGCTCAAACGTGCTGCGTAACACGAGAATGAACCTCATTGGCTCTCGCTGAAGCTCAAACGTGCTGCGTAACACATGAGAATGAACCTCATTGGCTCTCGCTGAAGCTCAAACGTGATGTGTAACACATGAGAATGAACCTCATTGGTTCTGCTGAAGCTCAAACGTGATGCGTAACACGAGAATGAACCTCATTGGTTCTGCTGAAGCTCAAACGTGCTGCGTAACACGAGAATGAACCTCATTGGTTCTGCTGAAGCTCAAACGTGATGCGTAACACAAGAATGAACCTCATTGGTTCTTGCTAAAGCTCAAATGTGATGCGTAACACGAGAATGAACCTCATTGGCTCTCGCTGAAGCTCAAACGTGCTGCGTAACACGAGAATGAACCTCATTGGTTCTTGCTGAAGCTCAAACATGCTGCGTAACACAAGAATGAACCTCATTGGTTCTCGCTGAAGCTCAAATGTGATGCGTAACACACGAGAATGAACCTCATTGGTTCTCGCTGAAGCTCAAATGTGATGCGTAACACGAGAATGAACCTCATTGGTTCTCGCTGAAGCTCAAACGTGCTGCGTAACACGAGAATGAACCTCATTGGTTCTCGCTGAAGCTCAAACGTGATGCGTAACACACGAGAATGAACCTCATTGGTTCTCGCTGAAGCTCAAACGTGATGCGTAACACACGAGAATGAACCTCATTGGTTCTCGCTGAAGCTCAAACGTGATGCGTAACACGAGAATGAACCTCATTGGTTCTCGCTGAAGCTCAAACGTGATGCGTAACACACGAGAATGAACCTCATTGGTTCTGCTGAAGCTCAAACGTGCTGCGTAACACGAGAATGAACCTCATTGGTTCTGCTGAAGCTCAAACGTGCTGCGTAACACACGAGAATGAACCTCATTGGTTCTCGCTGAAGCTCAAACGTGATGCGTAACACAAGAATGAACCTCATTGGCTCTCGCTGAAGCTCAAACGTGATGCGTAACACACGAGAATGAACCTCATTGGCTCTCGCTGAAGCTCAAACGTACTGCGTAACACAAGAATGAACCTCATTGGCTCTCGCTGAAGCTCAAACGTGATGCGTAACACACGAGAATGAACCTCATTGGCTCTCGCTGAAGCTCAAACATGCTGCGTAACACGAGAATGAACCTCATTGGTTCCTGCTGAAGCTCAAACGTGATGCGTAACACGAGAATGAACCTCATTGGCTCTCGCTGAAGCTCAAACGTACTGCGTAACACGAGAATGAACCTCATTGGTTCTGCTGAAGCTCAGACGTGCTGCGTAACACGAGAATGAACCTCATTGGTTCCTGCTGAAGTTCAAACGTGATGCGTAACACGAGAATGAACCTCATTGGTTCTGCTGAAGCTCAGACGTGCTGCGTAACACGAGAATGAACCTCATTGGTTCTGCTTAAGCTCAAACGTGCTGCGTAACACGAGAATGAACCTCATTGGTTCCTGCTGAAGCTCAAACGTGCTGCGTAACACACGAGAATGAACCTCATTGGTTCTCGCTGAAGCTCAAACGTGATGCGTAACACAAGAATGAACCTCATTGGCTCTCGCTGAAGCTCAAACGTGATGCGTAACACACGAGAATGAACCTCATTGGCTCTCGCTGAAGCTCAAACGTGATGCGTAACACGAGAATGAACCTCATTGGTTCTGCTGAAGCTCAAACGTGATGCGTAACACGAGAATGAACCTCATTGGCTCTCGCTGAAGCTCAAACATGCTGCGTAACACGAGAATGAACCTCATTGGTTCCTGCTGAAGCTCAAACGTGATGCGTAACACGAGAATGAACCTCATTGGCTCTCGCTGAAGCTCAAACGTGATGCGTAACACGAGAATGAACCTCATTGGTTCCTGCTGAAGCTCAAACATGCTGCGTAACACGAGAATGAACCTCATTGGTTCCTGCTGAAGCTCAAACGTGCTGCGTAACACACGAGAATGAACCTCATTGGTTCTTGCTGAAGCTCAAACGTGATGCGTAACACAAGAATGAACCTCATTGGCTCTCGCTGAAGCTCAAACGTGATGCGTAACACATGAGAATGAACCTCATTGGTTCTGCTGAAGCTCAAACGTGATGCGTAACACGAGAATGAACCTCATTGGTTCCTGCTGAAGCTCAAACGTGATGTGTAACACGAGAATGAACCTCATTGGCTCTCACTGAAGCTCAAACATGCTGCGTAACACAAGAATGAACCTCATTGGCTCTCGCTGAAGCTCAAACGTGATGCGTAACACATGAGAATGAACCTCATTGGTTCTGCTGAAGCTCAAACGTGATGTGTAACACGAGAATGAACCTCATTGGCTCTCACTGAAGCTCAAACATGCTGCGTAACACAAGAATGAACCTCATTGGCTCTCGCTGAAGCTCAAACGTGATGCGTAACACGAGAATGAACCTCATTGGCTCTCGCTGAAGCTCAAACGTGATGCGTAACACGAGAATGAACCTCATTGGCTCTCGCTGAAGCTCAAACGTGATGCGTAACACGAGAATGAACCTCATTGGTTCCTGCTGAAGCTCAAACGTGCTGCGTAACACACGAGAATGAACCTCATTGGCTCTCGCTGAAGCTCAAACGAGCTGCGTAACACAAGAATGAACCTCATTGGCTCTCGCTGAAGCTCAAACGTGATGCGTAACACATGAGAATGAACCTCATTGGTTCTGCTGAAGCTCAATCGTGATGTGTAACACGAGAATGAACCTCATTGGCTCTCGCTGAAGCTCAAACATGCTGCGTAACACGAGAATGAACCTCATTGGTTCCTGCTGAAGTTCAAACATGCTGCGTAACACGAGAATGAACCTCATTGGTTCTTGCTGAAGCTCAAACGTGATGCGTAACACGAGAATGAACCTCATTGGCTCTCGCTGAAGCTCAAACGTGATGCGTAACACGAGAATGAACCTCATTGGTTCCTGCTGAAGCTCAAACGTGATGCGTAACACAAGAATGAACCTCATTGGTTCTGCTGAGGCTCAAACGTGATCCGTAACACGAGAATGAACCTCATTGGTTCTCGCTGAAGTTTTTGAGCGTCGGCCGATTTGTTTTTTTTCAGTGTGTGCCGCACCGTTGGCTCTAGTCGGATGGCGTCTGTTTTTTTGGGCCGATTCAGCATTCAGAATTGCCGTTGGTGAGAGCGAGAACTCTGATTGGCTGTTCAGTTTAATGAATGAGGCAGCTTTAAAAGTATGTTCATGATTTAAACCACTTACACATTTTCTTCTGCAGGTTTTCGGTCTCAAACATCCGCTGGTAGACGAGCGCCTGTTCAGCTGGATCATCTGGGATCAGACGGGTTCCTTGAGACTTGAACGCACTCTAGAAACCAGAAACATTTATCAGACTGTGACACGCACATCTTTGTGTTTGGATCTGTTCATGTACTACAAAAAAAACTATTATTACTACTCTTCCTTGAAAAGCATGTTTTCAATTTCAAAAATCTTTTTAATATTTATCTTAAAATTTAAAGTAAAAAATGTTTAACCATTTTAAGAAGGTAATGAAGAAAAGCAGAGACATCAAAGCACAAAAAAAATCCTAGCAAGCAATATAAACTCTTAAAGGTGCACTATGTAAACATTTTTCAGTAAAATATCCAAAAACCACTAGGTCAGTGTTATATATTTTGTTCAGTTGAGTACTTACAATATCCCAAATGTTTCCAACTATTTGTAAATCGTGAGAAAATTGCTATTTTAACGAAGGAACCGGGACGTGTGAGGGAGTCGCCTGTCAATGGCGTCATATCTGCGTTACCCTCGGTTACCGGTGTTATTCAGCAGTAACGCTTTACTCTCACTGCAGTGTGCAACAAGTGTCATAGCAGCCGCCGAGAGAACGCACAGAGTAACGTCAGAACATCAACACACTCAAATGTATCTAATATGATAAACAGAGCTGCGTTACCTCATACTCATGACCGGAAAAGTGGAAATGGCACCGACGACTGTGGCATAATAAAACTGTGGCGTTCATCTTATTAACAATCGCTCCAGCGGCCTTGCTCAGCTCCACAGCACTCTGTTCTGCTCTGCTTCATACTACAGTAACGTTAATAATCGTCCCGATTCTTTTCCACCGGCTGTGAGGTGAAGACCACATGTCCCAAGATTCTGCGCTCAAACTTGGCATCATCAAACTACACCTTTGTTTTGAATAGGCGACCTCTAGCGGACGGAAAAGTTACATAATGCACCTTTAATACAGTGGATCCGGGAAGTATTCACAGCGCTTCACTTTTTCACATTTTGTTATGTCACATTTGCCTTATTCCAAAATGGATTAAATTAATTATTTTCCTCAAAATTCTTCAATTCTTTGCAAATGTATTAAAAAAAGAAAAATAAATAATTCACATGTACATAAGTATTCACAGCCTTTGCCATGACACTCATGACGCCGTGCTCCTGCTTCTACTGATCATCCTTGAGATGTTTCTACAGCTTTACTGGAGTCCACCTGTGGTCAATTCAGCTGATTGGACATGATTTGGAAAGGCACACACCTGTCTATATAAGGTCCCACAGTTAACAGTGCATGAGCACAAACCAAGCCATGAAGTCCAAGGAATCGTCTGTAGACCTCAGAGATCTGGGGATCCGCTCATCCCCTGGCCAATCCCATCCCTACAGTGAAGCATGGTGGTGGCAGCATCATGCTGTGGGGGTGTTTTCAGCGGCAGGAACTGGGACACTAGTCAGGATTGAGGGAAAGATGAATGCAGCGATGTACAGAGACATCCTTGATGAGAACCTGCTCCAGAGCGCTCTGGACCTCAGACTGGGGCAAAGTTTCATCTTCCAACAGGACAACGACCCTAAGCACACAGCCAAGATAACAGAGGAGTGGCTACGGGACAACTCTGGGAATGTCCTTGAGTGGCCCAGCCAGAGCCCAGACTTGATCCCGATTGAACATCTCTGGAGAGATCTGAAAATGGCTGTGCACCGACGCTCCCCATCCAACCTGATGGAGCTTGAGAGGTCCTGCAAAGAAGAACGGGAGAAACTGCCCAAAAACAGGTGTAGCATCAAACTCAAAGAGACCTGAGGCTGTGATTGGAGCCAAAGGTGCTTCAAAGCATTGAGCAAAGGCTGTGGATACTTATGGACGTGTGATTTATTCGTTTTTTATTTTTAATACATTTGCAAAGATTTCAAACAAACTTCTTTCATGTTGTCATTATGGGGTATTGTTTGTAGAATTTTGAGGAAAATAATGAATTTAATCAATTTTGGAATAAAGCTGTAACATAACAAAATGTGGAAAAAGAGAAGCGCTGTGAATACTTTTTGGATGCAGTGTACATACAATACAAGCATATAAACATGGAAAGTCTACATGGGAACAGATTAAAAAACCGAGAGAAACAAATCAATCACTGATGTTTTTGTCATATTTTGTTACAGAGCCTCTAAACTAACAGTAATGAACAAATATGATGGGAGTTTTTTGCGAGCGAACACGTGCAAAAGTTTCTCAGGGGAACACAAAAGTTTTGCGAATGCATGCAATAATATTGAAATATATATTTTTCATATTTTTGTGAATGGACCTTACGAAAAGACCATTTTCGCCACATAAGAAAAAAACGTGATTTGTAAGTCATAATTATGATATAAAAAGTCAAAGTGATGACATACTAATTCATAATTATGAGATGAAAAGTTGACTTACATTTTCATAGACAAAAAAAGTTGAAATTGACATACTACGCAGAAATCATGACATGAACAGTTATAATTATGACAAAAATTCAGTTATGACAATCATAATTTCGATTTCGAAATGTATTCAATGCCATGAGAACAAGAGGTATTACATACAATATCACATTAACAAATAAAATATAAATAAAAAATTACATAAAATACAGTGCTTTCAAAGCATTACATGTTTTCATCTTTTAAATCTAAATGATGACTTTATGCCAATTTCGACATTTTATGACATGGCGTGTTGTTTCATAACTCTTTGGGGCTCTGGTGAGCATTTGACAGGTGAATTCTAACACTTCTGGATTGATTTGCACCGAACTCATGGCACAGTTTTACCTCCAGATACAGGCACGCGGCGAAAGACTCGTTCACGATGAGATCTCCGTGCCTGAAAGTTGGAAACTGCAAATATAAGGGCAGACATATGTTTGACGCTCTATTAAAGTTGCGTATGTAGTAAACACGTAATGCACTCATGAGAAATCCCACACACACACACCTGAGCTCTGGGATTGAGCGCCTTCACTTCTGCACACTGGTACTCTTTCTTATCAAACGACATGTGTTTGTGTTTATATCCCTGCAGAAGCTTCTCCTCGAGTGTGATCATGACCCTCCAGCACGGCGGAGAGCCCGAGCACCAGTACAGCATCATATTCTGCGCCATGACTGTGTGTCAGTAATAACTGTTACTGTGAGGAGGACACCAGATTTTGCTGCGTCTACTAAAAACTTGGCGTTTCGAGTCTGACGACATCACGTTGGGCGTGGTTTGTTCGACGTGTCAAGGAGCATGCGCAGTGGAAGCGCGTACACTGAGGCCGTCTGTTGGCCGGAGATGGGATTTCTGCTCACAAAATAAAATGATTAACAATAAATGTGTATTTTAACCCTTTCATGCATGGTGGACAGTTAATTTAACTCCATTTAGGGTTCATTTATCATGGTAATTTTCTCCAAACCACTTGAGGGCAGTGTCAGTGCCTACTGTCCTGCATGGCAAATATTCATTGCTTGATGACATCATTAATCCAAGATGGCTGACAGCGATAGCCATGTGCCAAATGCCCCAGGCATATCTGTGAAAAACTGTTATACAAGGAGGTAAATTGAGCTAAATAAAAATATCAGTATGTACAGTAAAGTATGATGAATATGTTAGTATTTTATAAACTAAAATTTAGAGTAAATCAGACTGAGTCAGATTGCATAAAGTCTGATTTCTGTAACCTGCTAGTATATCTGTTCTATTTTTGCAAATATATTGTCTTATATTGCAATAAAACAAATACAAAATTACATATTCTGGCATTAAATGGCAACTTTACACATACATACCGAGACAAATTAGCATTTTGCCTTCCAAACAGGGACAGCATAGGTCAAGCACTCAGTGCGGAATAATAGGGAATATCCCAGAGGAAGTGAGGATGAGGAGTATGTGCCAGCAAAGCCCAGCCCATATGGCTACTAGGTTTCCGAATATATGTAACTACCATTGTAGTTCCTACAATATGTGTTTTATCGTTCTTATATTTTAATATTAATGTTTTTAATAATTTACAAAGCATAACATGACATAACACAATATCCCATATTGTCATCTGTGGCTTTTTGTCCCATTTTACGCCTTTGTTGCATGCCGTCCACATACGTGGACAGTTAAATATTTTTTAAATAAAACTGAATTTTGTAAAAAATCATATCACGTAAAAAGTCACGTGACACAAACTAGCGATTTACGCGCGTTTCGCCCACATAAGGCAGTTTGCCATCGTAGATTAATGCTGTCAGTTCAGAATTTTTTAGTTTGGTACCCAACGTTATTATAACGTAAATCTAACGGTCCATAACGGTATTCTACCGTTCCTCTACCCTCAATTAATATTCTTACATATTATAACAAATAAAACAATAGCTAAATCAGACTACAATCCGTATTTGTCGACCCAACCCGTAGGCTATGGAACGCATAACCAGTATTATACCAATCATATTTGCTTTTATTTATTGTTCAAGTCATAAAAAATAATCCGAGCACATTAACCATATGGAAGATTAAATACGATTAAATTGTCCAGATCTTCGAGGGGTACTCAGGTTTTACATTTCTTCAGCACCAAATAACAATGACTAGGCCTATATATACAGTCACAGGAGAGAGGATTTCTGCTTTTCTACTTAACCTGGCTTAATGTTTTATCTATAAAGTTGGAATTATCTGATCATTATAACGTGTTTTGACTTTCTACATTTGATTAAATGCTGTATTAAACTAATTTTAGAGCTCTGGTCGTTACACAAAAACATCTGCAATGATGATAGGATGAATAGTTCAAAAGGTTCAACAAAACAAACGATTAAATAAAACAAATGTAAGTAATCCAGATGAAAAGGTGTAAACACAACAACGGACAACTGAATGGAGCACAAAGAGGAACTTAATCTTTGATCACCAAAATGACATATTTAAACGTTTTTTCCGTGAACAAAAATGTATTCGTGCCTTAAAATAGCTGGAATGTAACTCTACAACCTTGCTTCATTGGAGCCATGGATATGCAAATTAGCCCCGCCTCCACTCACTCACACAAGCTCAGTCAATTTTTACGCAAGTTACTTTATGACTTGAGATACTTCCCATTTCTGAAGAAATCGTGATTACGAGCTAGTCGCGTTCAAATTTGGGGTAAAGAACAGGAATCATGAACACCAGGTTTGTTCTTGCCTATTTATTTGAAAATCTTATTAAAGCCAAATGATATTTAGTGTCTCATTGACAACAATAAACATTCACTGCGCTATCTAGATAGTAATCCTAATGACGATTCTGGAATTTTGGTCAAATACAGGATATTGTCATCGTGTATAAAACATACAATACGCTTCAAATGATTATTCATAAATGTAAATATGCATTAATATGCATATGTAATATGCTTTAAAGACAAGGTGATGTAGCTGTTGTGGAAAATCTAATAAAGAATAGCGATCACATCAATCTTTCTCCCCTCCGCCATGTTTACAGATTGACACGCCCAACTCGGAATCAAAATCACCTCTGAGTTTCCCAGTGGTAAATACGACTTGAGAAGGTGATCATGTCCCATTTCCGACAGGAAAACTGAGTGTAGGCTATCAGAAAATCTGTTTGAATATAAACCCAAATTTAGGGAATAGCTAATGTGGATTTGAAGGCAAAAAGCAGCTGGTGCAGTCACTGCAGTGTGTAAATTTGAGCGGTATCTAATGGTGAAGTTGTGAATTGCATCTGCCCACCGCTCCCCCTTCCATTTTGAAGCACATAGAGAAGCTACGGTGGCCGACACAGGACAAAGATGTGGTCGTCTGAGACAGCAGAGAGTAGCTAGCGCTCTGTAGAGAAGTTTGTCCGTTTAGGGCCACTGTAGAAACATGGCGGCGCAAAATGCCGATTTCACCCGCGGTGTGTGTAGATAGAAATGGCTCATTCTAAGGTAATAAAAACATAACGGTTCATGATGTAAGGTCTTTATGCACCACTGAAAACATAGTTATGTATATTATATTGCATTTCTGTCAATAGATCCTCATAAATACTACACACTGCACCTTTAACGAAACGTACAGTAACAGAAATCTGAGCTATGAATCCATCATTTTCCACCAGATCATATTCATCACGAAGTGACTGAGCAGTTTCACCTTCACCTCAGGTTATCGTCATGTGGACTTTTGAAGCTTCGGCTGATAAGAGTCAAACGCTCAGATGTTTGTTGACATCACTGAGTTTGTAAAGCAGAATGACACAGCGAAATGCATTTACACTCTATGATCGCTAACACTGTACAACAAGGCTATATTTGTTAGTTAATGCATAAACTCACATTAACCAACGGGACCTTTGCTAGCGAACATTTCAAAGTAAAGGAAAATCTGGTGAAATTTAGTGTTAAAAGTCCAAATATTTCAGTTTATAAAAAGAATACATGATGTTAAATTATTCACTTAATAGAATATTATTAATAGTAATATCAAGTGAAATCACGTTCAATTGGTTTTATTATGCTCTATATAGCAAGTCATTGAAAAGCTGGAAAAGAAAGTAGATATGTGTTTAAATATAACTCAAAAAATCATATACACCTAGGATGGTTTAAGGGTGAGTAAATCATGGGATAATTTTCATTTTTGGGTGAACTGTCCCTTTAAGTACCAACGACATTTTCGGCGTTTAGGCTGCTTTCGCGGTCTTCTCTTCACACGGAGCATATACACTGCGCATGCTCCTTGACCTAGCGAACAAACCACGCCCACGTGATGTCGTCAGAGACTCAAACCGCCAAGTATGTGACGCAGAAAAATCTGATGTTTGCACAGTAACAGCCACATTTCCCGATTAAACTCGACATTATCAGTCATGGCGCAGAATATGATGCTGTACTGGTGCTCGGGCTCTCCGCCGTGCTGGAGGGTCATGATCACACTCGAGGAGAAGCTTCTGCAGGGATATAAACACAAACACATGTCGTTTGATAAGAAAGAGTACCAGTGTGCAGAAGTGAAGGCGCTCAATCCCAGAGCTCAGGTGTGTGTGTGTGGGATTTCTCATGAGTGCATTACGTGTTTACTACATACGCAACTTTAATAGAGCGTCAAACATATGTCTGCCCTTATATTTGCAGTTTCCGACTTTCAGGCACGGAGATCTCATCGTGAACGAGTCTTTCGCCGCGTGCCTGTATCTGGAGGTAAAACTGTGCCATGAGTTCGGTGCAAATCAATCCAGAAGTGTTAGAATTCACCTGTCAAATGCTCACCAGAGCCCCAAAGAGTTATGAAACAACACGCCATGTCATAAAATGTCGAAATTGGCATAAAGTCATAATTTAGATTTAAAAGATGAAAACATGTAATGCTTTGAAAGCACTGTATTTTATGTAATTTTTTATTTATATTTTATTTGTTAATGTGATATTGTATGTAATACCTCTTGTTCTCATGGCATTGAATACATTTCGAAATCGAAATTATGATTGTCATAACTGAATTTTTGTCATAATTATAACTGTTCATGTCATGATTTCTGCGTAGTATGTCAATTTCAACTTTTTTTGTCTATGAAAATGTAAGTCAACTTTTCATCTCATAATTATGAATTAGTATGTCATCACTTTGACTTTTTATATCATAATTATGACTTACAAATCACGTTTTTTTCTTATGTGGCGAAAATGGTCTTTTCGTAAGGTCCATTCACAAAAATATGAAAAATATATATTTCAATATTATTGCATGCATTCGCAAAACTTTTGCGTTCCCCTGAGAAACTTTTGCACGTGTTCGCTCGCAAAAGAGCGCAAAGGTTTTGTGAGCGAACGCACATTTTCTCGCGGAACACGTTTTGTGAAAACGCAAAAACATTAAGATATATTTTAAACTCCCATCATATTTGTTCATTACTGTTAGTTTAGAGGCTCTGTAACAAAAACAAAATATGACAAAAACATCAGTGATTGATTTGTTTCTCTCGGTTTTTTAATCTGTTCCCATGTAGACTTTCCATGTTTATATGCTTATATTGTATATACAGTGCATCCAGAAAGTATTCACAGCGCTTCACTTTTTCCACATTTTGTTATGTTACAGCTTTATTCCAAAATGGATTAAATTCATTATTTTCCTCAAAATTCTACAAACAATACCCCATAATGACAACATGAAAGAAGTTTGTTTGAAATCTTTGCAAATGTATTAAAAATAAAAAACGAATAAATCACACGTCCATAAGTATCCACAGCCTTTGCTCAATGCTTTGAAGCACCTTTGGCTCCAATCACAGCCTCAGGTCTCTTTGAGTTTGATGCTACACCTGTTTTTGGGCAGTTTCTCCCGTTCTTCTTTGCAGGACCTCTCAAGCTCCATCAGGTTGGATGGGGAGCGTCAGTGCACAGCCATTTTCAGATCTCTCCAGAGATGTTCAATCGGGTTCAGGTCTGGGCTCTGGCTGGGCCACTCAAGGACATTCCCAGAGTTGTCCCGTAGCCACTCCTCTGTTATCTTGGCTGTGTGCTTAGGGTCGTTGTCCTGTTGGAAGATGAAACTTTGCCCCAGTCTGAGGTCCAGAGCGCTCTGGAGCAGGTTTTCATCAAGGATGTCTCTGTACATCGCTGCATTCATCTTTCCCTCGATCCTGACTAGTCTCCCAGTTCCTGCCGCTGAAAAACATCCCCACAGCATGATGCTGCCACCACCATGCTTCACTGTAGGGATGGGATTGGCCAGGGGATGAGCGGATCCCCAGATCTCGGAGGTCTACAGACGATTCCTTGGACTTCATGGCTTGGTTTGTGCTCATGCACTGTTAACTGTGGGACCTTATATAGACAGGTGTGTGCCTTTCCAAATCATGTCCAATCAGCTGAATTGACCACAGGTGGACTCCAGTAAAGCTGTAGAAACATCTCAGGGATGATCAGTAGAAGCAGGAGCACGGCGTCATGAATGTCATGGCAAAGGCTGTGAATACTTATGTACATGTGAATTATTTATTTTTCTTTTTTTAATACATTTGCAAAGAATTGAAGAATTTTGAGGAAAATAATTAATTTAATCCATTTTGGAATAAGGCAAATGTGACATAACAAAATGTGAAAAAGTGAAGCGCTGTGAATACTTCCCGGATCCACTGTATTAAAGGTGCATTATGTAACTTTTCCGTCCGCTAGAGGTCGCCTATTCAAAACAAAGGTGTAGTTTGATGATGCCAAGTTTGAGCGCAGAATCTTGGGACATGTGGTCTTCACCTCACAGCCGGTGGAAAAGAATCGGGACGATTATTAACGTTACTGTAGTATGAAGCAGAGCAGAACAGAGTGCTGTGGAGCTGAGCAAGGCCGCTGGAGCGATTGTTAATAAGATGAACGCCACAGTTTTATTATGCCACAGTCGTCGGCGCCATTTCCACTTTTCCGGTCATGAGTATGAGGTAACGCAGCTCTGTTTATCATATTAGATACATTTGAGTGTGTTGATGTTCTGACGTTACTCTGTGCGTTCTCTCTGCGGCTGCTATGACACTTGTTGCACACTGCAGTGAGAGTAAAGCGTTACTGCTGAATAACACCGGTAACCGAGGGTAACGCAGATATGACGCCATTGACAGGCGACTCCCTCACACGTCCCGGTTCCTTCGTTAAAATAGCAATTTTCTCACGATTTACAAATAGTTGGAAACATTTGGGATATTGTAAGTACTCAACTGAACAAAATATATAACACTGACCTAGTGGTTTTTGGATATTTTACTGAAAAAATTTTACATAGTGCACCTTTAAGAGTTTATATTGCTTGCTTGGATTTTTTTTGTGCTTTGATGTCTCTGCTTTTCTTCATTACCTTCTTAAAATGGTTAAACATTTTTTACTTTAAATTTTAAGATAAATATTAAAAAGATTTTTGAAATTGAAACCATGCTTTTCAAGGAAGAGTAGTAATAATAGTTTTGTTTGTAGTACATGAACAGATCCAAACACAAAGATGTGCGTGTCACAGTCTGATAAATGTTTCTGGTTTCTAGAGTGCGTTCAAGTCTCAAGGAACCCGTCTGATCCCAGATGATCCAGCTGAACAGGCGCTCGTCTACCAGCGGATGTTTGAGACCGAAAACCTGCAGAAGAAAATGTGTAAGTGGTTTAAATCATGAACATACTTTTAAAGCTGCCTCATTCATTAAACTGAACAGCCAATCAGAGTTCTCGCTCTCACCAACGGCAATTCTGAATGCTGAATCGGCCCAAAAAAACAGACGCCATCCGACTAGAGCCAACGGTGCGGCACACACTAAAAAAAAACAAATCGGCCGACGCTCAAAAACTTCAGCGAGAACCAATGAGGTTCATTCTCGTGTTACGGATCACGTTTGAGCCTCAGCAGAACCAATGAGGTTCATTCTTGTGTTACGCATCACGTTTGAGCTTCAGCAGGAACCAATGAGGTTCATTCTCGTGTTACGCATCACGTTTGAGCTTCAGCGAGAGCCAATGAGGTTCATTCTCGTGTTACGCATCACGTTTGAGCTTCAGCGAGAGCCAATGAGGTTCATTCTTGTGTTATGCATCACGTTTGAGCTTCAGCAAGAACCAATGAGGTTCATTCTCGTGTTACGCATCACGTTTGAGCTTCAGCAAGAACCAATGAGGTTCATTCTCGTGTTACGCATCACGTCTGAGCTTCAGCAAGAGCCAATGAGGTTCATTCTCGTGTTACGCATCACGTTTGAGCTTCAGCGAGAGCCAATGAGGTTCATTCTCGTGTTACGCATCACGTTTGAGCTTCAGCGAGAACCAATGAGGTTCATTCTCGTGTTACGCATCACGTTTGAGCTTCAGCAGAACCAATGAGGTTCATTCTCGTGTTACGCATCACGTTTGAGCTTCAGCACGAACCAATGAGGTTCATTCTCGTGTTACGCATCACGTTTGAGCTTCAGCGAGAACCAATGAGGTTCATTCTCGTGTTACGCATCACGTTTGAGCTTCAGCGAGAGCCAATGAGGTTCATTCTCGTGTTACGTAGCACGTTTGAGCTTCAGCGAGAGCCAATGAGGTTCATTCTCGTGTTACGCATCACGTTTGAGCTTCAGCGAGAACCAATGAGGTTCATTCTCGTGTTACGCAGCACGTTTTAGCTTCAGCAAGAACCAATGAGGTTCATTCTCGTGTTACGCATCACGTTTGAGCTTCAGCGAGAACCAATGAGGTTCATTCTCGTGTTACGCATCACGTTTGAGCTTCAGCGAGAGCCAATGAGGTTCATTCTCGTGTTACGCATCACGTTTGAGCTTCAGCGAGAACCAATGAGGTTCATTCTTGTGTTACGCAGCACGTTTGAGCTTCAGCGAGAGCCAATGAGGTTCATTCTTGTGTTACGCAGCACGTTTGAGCTTCAGCGAGAACCAATGAGGTTCATTCTCGTGTTACGCATCACGTTTGAGCTTCAGCGAGAACCAATGAGGTTCATTCTCGTGTTACGCATCACGTTTGAGCTTCAGCGAGAACCAATGAGGTTCATTCTCGTGTTACGCAGCACGTTTGAGCTTCAGCGAGAACCAATGAGGTTCATTCTCGTGTTACGCAGCACGTTTGAGCTTCAGCGAGAGCCAATGAGGTTCATTCTCGTGTTACGCAGCACGTTTTAGCTTCAGCGAGAACCAATGAGGTTCATTCTCGTGTTACGCAGCACGTTTGAGCTTCAGCGAGAACCAATGAGGTTCATTCTCGTGTTACGCAGCACGTTTTAGCTTCAGCGAGAACCAATGAGGTTCATTCTCGTGTTACGCATCACGTTTGAGCTTCAGCGAGAACCAATGAGGTTCATTCTCGTGTTACGCAGCACGTTTGAGCTTCAGCGAGAGCCAATGAGGTTCATTCTCGTGTTACGCATCACGTTTGAGCTTCAGCGAGAGCCAATGAGGTTCATTCTTGTGTTACGCATCACGTTTGAGCTTCAGCAGAACCAATGAGGTTCATTCTCGTGTTACGCAGCACGTTTGAGCTTCAGCGAGAACCAATGAGGTTCATTCTCGTGTTACGAATCACGTTTGAGCTTCAGCGAGAACCAATGAGGTTCATTCTCGTGTTACGCAGCACGTTTGAGCTTCAGCGAGAGCCAATGAGGTTCATTCTCGTGTTACGCATCACGTTTGAGCTTCAGCAGAACCAATGAGGTTCATTCTCGTGTTACGCAGCATGTTTGAGTTTCAGCGAGAGCCAATGAGGTTCATTCTCGTGTTACGCAGCACGTTTGAGCTTCAGCAGAACCAATGAGGTTCATTCTCGTGTTACGCAGCATGTTTGAGTTTCAGCGAGAGCCAATGAGGTTCATTCTCGTGTTACGCATCACGTTTGAGCTTCAGCAGAACCAATGAGGTTCATTCTCGTGTTACGCAGCATGTTTGAGTTTCAGCGAGAGCCAATGAGGTTCATTCTCGTGTTACGCAGCACGTTTGAGCTTCAGCAGAACCAATGAGGTTCATTCTCGTGTTACGCAGCACGTTTGAGCTTCAGCGAGAGCCAATGAGGTTCATTCTCGTGTTACGCAGCACGTTTGAGCTTCAGCAGAACCAATGAGGTTCATTCTCGTGTTACGCAGCATGTTTGAGTTTCAGCGAGAACCAATGAGGTTCATTTTTTCAAACAATTAGTTATTTTCTGCTGAATTCTTGTGTGTGCAGATGACGTGGCCTTCTATGAGTGGGCCGTACCTGAAGGAGAGCGACACGAATCGGCCCTGAAGAGGAATAAAGATAATTTAATTACGGAGTTGAAACTGTGGGACGGATACTTGGAGAAGGTTGTGTTTTTAAGTCAAGTCAACAGTTCTACAGCGCTTTACACAGTACAGATCATTTCAAATCAGCTTCACAGTAATGAACTGGAAAATAACAGAATCAGTGATCAAATTCAGCTGTAAATCAACCAATTCAGTTTTTTAAGTAAACCCCAAGGCATAAAATCAAACTTAAATTCATTTATTAGTAATATAAATGTAATAACTTGCTACATCAGCTAAAAATAATGACTATTGGTGGAGCAAGTAAATGCAACCTTTCCATTACCCTTTGAAATGAATTGCATTACAAAAGCAAAAATGGATTATGACTGCCATGTTCGTTAAATTCTTGCTTTTTAAGCAGAGGATATGCCATAACTATTTACATCATGAACCTTTGGCCATTGAACTTGAACCCTTATTTGTCTTCCTAATAAACTCCGTCTCTTTTGTTCGTCAGATGGGTAAAGGGTCGTACCTCGCCGGCAAGAACTTCACCATGGCGGACGTGGTTTGTTTCCCCGTCATCGCATATTTCCCACGACTTCAGTGAGTGAATTCATTACCAATCCTTCTCCGGATCCTTCAGATCAGAGACTGGTTTAATGTTTGATCTGTTTGACTGGTTGGCAGCTGTCCTAAAGAGAGATGTCCCCGACTGATGGAGTATTACGACATGCTGAAGGATCGTCCCAGTGTTAAAGCCAGCTGGCCTCTGGAATGGCTGGACGATCCTGAGGGTCAGGACACGCTGAAGGACCTGTGAGGAACACGAGACGCCCCCAACACCAGAAGAAACTTTCCCTAATGCAAGAAATGTTTCATAAGTCCCTCTTACTGATCAATCCACATCTACGACTGTTAAATCACAACTCTCGTCTGGTTTGCATTGCTGCACTTTTCGTTCGTCTGACGTGTTCAGCATCTCTTCTGTCGCTTCATTTCTCAACGCTATTTTGAACCATTTCTAACTCATTGTTATTGTCTTTAACAGCAGATTAACATGTTTGTGATTAATAAAGTTTTGTCCTGTTCAAATATTTACCATCATTACAAGAAATAAAAATATGGTTCAGTTTTAAATTATTAGCACAAAAAGTAGTTTGAAATGGGATCTTAATGGTTTACATTGTAGCAGATTCATTTCAAATCAAATTAAAGGATTGCATTTCACATCTTCAGCGTTTTATTGGTTCATGCATGTGTACAACTTCGAATTCAATGACAAATGTCAAACTTTTGCTTTAAAATTAGGGGTGTAATGATACCCTCATGTCACGGTTCGATACATATCCTGATACTGAACTCACGATACGATATTATTGCGAGTACACAAAGACATATGGAAAAAAGCTTAACAAAAAATGTACTGCTGATTAAAATGCTAAATTTGGTATTACATTGGGGTGGAAATGAATATGCTTGCACTCTGTCGCTGACTAGATATATTTAAAATAATATAGGGCACTTTTTACTGGTAACGTAAGACATTTGGCATCAGGACCCACAAATATACCCCATTGCATTATTATATACATTCAACATTATGTAGTAGTTTAATGTTAGCCTAGCAAGCCAGACCCACATCAAGATTACATTTGCTGCCGCTAGGGTGCGTCTAGATTTCTAGGCTAGTTTAATGTAGTACTGACACTAAAACTCTGTAAACTTGAATTTTTTTTCCTCAGTAATTTTAATTTTGGGTGAACTAATGCATTTTTGTATTGCGATATATTGTGACATGATATATTGTTACACCCCTATTTAAAATGTAACCTTTTTTTTGCTGGAGAAATCCTCATGAACGAGTCATTGTCTGGAGAAAACATAAAACAAAACCCTAATGTACATAAATGTTAGCAAAAACTGAAAAGAAGCATAATTATTAACATTAAAAACACGGAATTGTGGGAATGTCAGTTTGCGGCTTTTCACTGAAAATTTTAAGATGTATTTGTTCTTTTTTTTTTTTACTTCCAAATTAGTATTTTACTGTAAAATGACATGTAAGGTTAGATCTATTTTAGCCAAAGATTTTAGATATATAAATAACTCATATAACGGCTCCTTACCATGTTTTCAATGGCATCCGCTGTAAAAAGCTCCCAGATCCACAGCGTGGGAGTTTTTTGTCTACTGAACTTTGTTGGAAAGGTATTTTTGCTTTGTAAGCAGAACAATCCAAAAACATTAAATAAATGATAGTAAAAATCAAAGATGGCGCTGCTGCAACGCTCAATATGACGTAATAAGTCCCGCCTTCTAAATAAAAGAGCCGATTGGTAAAGTCACGTGTCACTCATTGCAGCTGCCGTCAGTTTGCTATAAAAACGAGCTATTTTATTTACTGCAAATGCACATTGGCTGCTCTTGCCTAAAAACCAAGCTTTTTAATGCTATTTGAGCACAAGAAACAATATGTATGGGACATTGTGTGTGTGTGACGTTTAAGCTCAAAATACCCCACAGATCATTTTTTAGAGCATGTTAAAATTGTCACTTTTTGAGGGCGAGCAAAAACGTGCTGTTTTTGTGTGTGTCCCTTTAAATGCAAATGAGCTGCTGCTCCCACCCCCTTTCAGGAAGAGGGCGGAGCTTTAAGAGCTCATGTTAGCAGCTCTGATTACCTCACGCACACACACACTGAAAATGTCAGAAACTGTTCAGCCTTTCATGATCAAACCGGAGTCGGACAATGATGGAGAGACTCAAGAAGAAGAGACAACATGTAGAATGAGACTGGATGTTTCTGAATGGATAGTTGATGAATTTATGAGTTAACGATCTTCAGTCATTGATTAGCATATTCTGTCATGATAATCTATAAACCGCTGGTGTGGGAACTGTTGTGAGATGAGGAGGCAAGGAGAGAGAGGGAAGCTGGGAACTCGTGGGGAGGAACAGAGTGAGCCGGAAGACGAAGAAAACGCAGACAGAGACGAATCGAGAGGACTTTGAGTGTTCATTTGAATGAGTGCGCGTGGCGCCAGTTGATGTTATGTTTTGAGTTGAAAATAAAGCCCACGAGTTCCAGCTTATCGCCGACCCTGCCTTCTTCCTTTCCTCCAACAAAACGAACATTGTTACAGACATGCTATTGTATTTGTGTTCATACTGTATCGCAATAAATGTGAAAGACGGATGAGAGCTTGAGCGACTCCCAAATGTGCTCGACTACAACAACAAATACATTCATACAAAGATGTTCATGTGTATTTAAGGGCAAGATTCAGTTGATTTTTCACCCTGTTCAGGAGTGAGAAACACATCCAATCAAACACGGGCAGCGACTTACTTCAGAAAGGGTTTATTGCCGGCTGTGAACACATGCGGATCAACGTGGAAAAATGTTACAGGCTTTCAATTCTGCAAAACGAGTTCACTACTAAACATCACAGACGAGTGGTGTGGATCGTGCAAGTGTGTGTTCTGAAATAACAGAGTAAAACTCAACACAAGTTTCTGTTTAAACTAAAAACTATTTTTTTTGCTGACGAGATCTGAGCACATCCTCTGAAACCTGGCTTCAGTCGTCTTTCTTAAATTAACATGAACATACAGAAAAAACAGACAGCAATCTACAGAAATTACAGAACAAAAGGGCATCATCATTTTTACAGTCTCGTTCATTGTCAAAAATAGTTTCACCGTTCTGTACATTTAGAATAACGCTTGGAGACAGAATGCATCTGGTGTAGATTTCATATAAATCGAAGTCTCGTTTTCTCATAAAAATCCCATAATAATGGACATTAAGGTGCAGCATGATGGCTCTCATTACAGCTTGAACCGACAAAAACTCCTCGCAAACTCAGACCATCAGAAGCAGGACAACAAATCGAGTGTGAGGATAAACCGCATGATATGACGGGCCAAACACATGAATGAGTTATTCTAGTTCCTTCTGTGTCAAAGGCACATAACATGAAACAAGAAACGCCAGCAGTGGATCCGCAGTCATAAAGCGGGTCGTTTTTCAAAAAGCACAGACCCACGTCATTTAAAACCAGAATGGCAATATGGCAACTCGACAATAGTTTAAAAAAATCAGACGGTGTCCGAGTCTGTGTTTGTTTTAAAGCTGTTTCCCGGTCCGAAACCGGACAAATAATCATACACTGTACTGCCAAAAGTATTGGGACGCCCCTCCAAATCCCTGAGTTCAGGTGTTCAATCCCTTCATGGCCACAGGTGTATAAATCAAGCACTAGGCATGCAGACGCTTCTACAAACATTTGTGAAAGAATGGGTCGCTCTCAGGAGCTCAGTGAACTCAAGCGTGGTACCGTGATAGGTTGCCACCTGTGCAATAAGTCCATTCCTGACATTTCCTCACTACTAAATATCCCACGCTCAACTGTTAGTGGGATTATAACAAAGTGGAAGCGATTGGGAACAACAGCAACTCAGCCACGAAGTGATAGCCCACGTAAAATCACAGAGCGGGGTCAGCACATGCTGAGGGACCTCCAAACTCCTGTGGCCTTCAGATGAGCCCAAGAACAGTGTGTAGAGAGCTTCATGGAATGGGTTTCCATGGCTGAGCAGCTCATCCAAGCCTTACATCACCAAGAGCAATGCAAAGCGTGGGATGCAGTGGGGTAAAGCACGCCGCCACTGGACTCTAGAGCAGTGAGACGTGTTCTCTGGAGTGACCAATCACGCTTCTCTGTCTGCCAATCCCATGGACGAGTCTGGGTTTGGCGGTTGCCAGGGGAACGGGACTTGCCTGACTGCATTGTGCAAGTGTAAAGTTTGGTGGAGGGGGGATTATGGGGTGGGGTTGTTTTTCAGGGGTTGGGCTTGGCCCCTTAGTTCCAGTGAAAGAAACTCTTAATGCTTCAGCATACCAAGACATTTTGGACAATTTCATGCTCCCAACTTTGTGGGAACAGTTTCCCAACATGACTGCGCTCCAGTGCACAAAGCGTCGGTCCATAAAGACATGGATGAGCGAGTTTGGTGTGGAGGAACTTGACTGGCCTGCACAGAGTCCTGACCTCATCCTGATAGAACACCTTTGGGATGAATTAGAGCGGAGACTGCGAGCCAGGCCTTCTCGTCCAACATCAGTGCCTGACCTCACAAATGCGCTTCTAGAAGAATGGTCAAAAATTCCCATAAACACACTCCTAAACCTTGTGGAAAGCCTTCCCAGAAGAGCTGAAGCTGTTATAGCTGCAAAGGGTGGGCCAACTCCATATTAAACCCTACGGATTAAGAATGGGCTGTCATTGAAGATCATGTGCATGTAAAGGCAGGCGTCCCAAAACTTTTGGCAATATAGTGTATTTAATGCTCTTATCTTATACATTTTACAATAAATAAACCAAAGTATCAGACCACAGTCTGATTAAAACAATTTTACTGCAATTTAAGCTTGATTTCATCACTCCTCTGTGTTTTCTACTTGAGATGAGTTTTAAATAGAAATAATTAAAATGAAGAACAGTCAAAACCCTGAGTTAGTGTTCAGTCGGGGTAAAAACACTCTTTCACCTTTCGTTTGACGTAGTTTCACTCATTTGCACTAATTTGTAGAAAGTCACAGTGCAGGCTGGTGATTGGCTGGTGAGGTGTGATGTAATGAGAGGGTGTGGCTTAGAATAAAAATGGCTCTGTATATGATCAGCCGCTTCGTTAGAAAGATGTTTGTACTCTGGTATTGTGGGTATTCTGCTGTCCTGAGGTGAGCTCTGCGGAAGGCAAAAGCGTCAGTGTGGTTCAGTCGGGACGTCCCGTTACACCGGCATCTCCGACGTGTCGAATCCCAGCGCCTGGGCTTCTTCTGGGGTCAAACCGCCCTTCAGAGTCCTTCTCACTGAGACACAAGAACAATCACGAGTATTAGTCGATAACATTTGCTACTGTAACTGGTTATTAACCCTATAAAGCCCACTGTATCATAGGTGAAACATGAATTCTGATTGATAGTTCAGACTCTGTTATCCAGTAAAAGTCTTTTAGTGTAACTGTCCAAACGCTCAGCTCGAGCTTCAGTGTCTTTCTGCGGTCAAATCTGACCTGATTTATCAAGGAAACGCAACAATAACTTTGATATTGTTAGTGATATTTCATCTGGACTGAAGCAGCTTTACTTGATCATCATCATCATTTATTATAAAAATCACGAGTGTCAAATATGATCATTGGGTTTATTAGTTCATCTGTCAATCATTGCATTATAAACTACAGATCATAAAACTCATTGATTTACATTACAAGCATCAGAATTTCATATAAATATCAAACTGCATATTTTTGTCTCTGAATTAAATTGAGCTGTCTTTTCCTCCATATTCTCACGATATCAGACTATATGAGCCATAAACACCTGATGCATCAAATATGATACAAAACATAAAACACATTTTTTATAGAGATGTTTTCATATTTTGTCTAAATGTTCAATAAACTGTTCCATTTCAAAAAGGTCCAGAATTTTCATATCAGTGCATCCCTAATCATGTCATATGTCAGGCTTTAAGAGATGAACATACATGATTTGCGGTTTGCGCGTGAGCGTCGTCGTTCCCGGGGTTGAGCTCTTTCTCTGGGACTCTGAGTGGCTGAACGCACGATCCTCTCCATGATCTCGTCGGCTGCGTCGTCCGTCGCACACGGGGACTCTTCGTTCGCAGCAGTCAATGCGGTGCGACCTTCAGAGAGAGAGATGCACATGAGGACGCAGGTCTGTTTTAACTCAGTGTGTCAATGCTGACGAGATTGTGTGTGTGTGTGTGTGTGTGTGCCACTTACCTCTGCTGGCTCGTGTGCGCATGCGCGTCCGCAGGACTGGAAGAACGGTGCTGTCGCTGCTGTCGCTGCTCTGCAGGCTCGTCTTCAGCACGGCCTTCATCATCTGCTCGTGTTCGGCAGCGTCTTCAGCGTGACACAAACCCTGCGGCTCCGTCTGCGGCCCGGCAGGAGGAGCAGTACTGCTGCTCACACACACCCGACCCGCCTGGACACACACACACAGGGACCGTCACTGACTAGACAAGAACATCAAAATGAGAATCCTGTCTGTAATATATAAGAGGGTTTCTGTTCATGAGATGAAAATAGTTTAATAATTAGAGATAATTAATCAAGTTAAAAATATATATATTTTTAAATAAAATAAAACACTTTAAATTAAAACAAATAAATAATGATAAAATAAAAAATAACGCAAATAAGTCATATTAAAATAAAAACAATACAGTAAAATTAATAAAATCATAAAAATCATTCAAATAAATAATTTTTAAATAAAAGCAATCCAAATAAAACACTTACTAAAATAATAAAATCATACATTTAAAATAAATAAATAATGTTAAAATAAAAAAACTATTAAAATAAATTAATTCATTAAATAAATATCAAAATAAAACACTAAATTTGTTATTTGTTTACCTGCGTGTCACGTGACCATTACTGACATCAAAACCATGAACACGTGAATGTGTTGGTAAATAAATATTAAACTAAAAATCTTAAAATCTAAATATTTCAGCTGATAAAAAAGTTTTTGATAAAAGAATCATTTGCACAGATAGACTGCAGTTAATCTATAATCTACACAACAGACATAAACCTGAAACTCTCAACATACACACACATACACACACCAGACCAAATCAAGACAAAAACACTGCACAGCATTTCCAGGTTAGCAAATCTGTACAGGGTTATACAGTGAGACTCAATCAGCGGTGCTGTGAGCGCTAACAAGCATCAAGTTATTGAGACATTAACGTTAATATCTGGCAGACAGAGAGCAGAACAAACACACCCTCATACCTCACTGTCCTCTTCATCATCAGTCTGTGGTGAGAAAGAGAGAAATGAAGAATGAACAGATGGCTTACAGACTCAAGTAGTGTGTTACTGATTCTGGGTGACCACTGAATAATCAGAACTCTAGCCCCGCCCACACCCCTGAATAATCAGAACTCTAGCCCCGCTCACACCCCTGAATAATCAAAACTCTAGCCCCGCTCACACCCCTGAATAATCAGAACTCTAGTCCCGCCCACACCACTGAATAATCAAAACTCTAGCCCCGCTCACACCCCTGAATAATCAAAACTCTAGCCCCGCACACACCACTGAATAATCAGAACTCTAGTCCTGCCCACACCACTGAATAATCAGAACTCTAGCCCCGCCCACAACACTGAATAATCAGAATTCTAGCCCCGCCCACACGCCTGAATAATCAGAACTCTAGCCCCGCACACACCACTGAATAATCAGACACTCTAGTCCTGCCCACACCACTGAATAATCAGAACTCTAGCCCCGCCCACACCCCTGAATAATCAGAACTCTAGCCCCGCCCACACCCCTGAATAATCAGAACTCTAGCCCCGCTCACACCCCTGAATAATCAAAACTCTAGCCCCGCTCACACCCCTGAATAATCAGAACTCTAGTCCCGCCCACACCACTGAATAATCAGAACTCTAGCCCCGCCCACAACACTGAATAATCAGAACTCTAGTCCCGCCCACAGCACTGAATAATCAGAACTCTAGCCCCGCCCACACCCCTGAATAATCAGACACTCTAGTCCTGCCCACACCACTGAATAATCAGAACTCTAGCCCCGCCCACACCCGAATAATCAGAACTCTAGCCCCGCCCACACCCCTGAATAATCAGAACTCTAGCCCCGCTCACACCCCTGAATAATCAAAACTCTAGCCCCGCTCACACCCCTGAATAATCAGAACTCTAGTCCCGCCCACACCACTGAATAATCAGAACTCTAGCCCCGCTCACACCCCTGAATAATCAAAACTCTAGCCCCGCACACACCACTGAATAATCAGAACTCTAGTCCCGCCCACACCACTGAATAATCAGAACTCTAGCCCCGCCCACAACACTGAATAATCAGAACTCTAGCCCCGCCCACACCCCTGAATAATCAGAACTCTAGCCCCGCACACACCACTGAATAATCAGAACTCTAGTCCTGCCCACACCACTGAATAATCAGACACTCTAGTCCCGCCCACACCACTGAATAATCAGAACTCTAGTCCTGCCCACACCACTGAATAATCAGACACTCTAGCCCCGCCCACACCACTGAATAATCAGAACTCTAGCCCCGCCCACACCACTGAATAATCAGAACTCTAGTCCCGCCCACAGCACTGAATAATCAGAACTCTAGCCCCGCCCACACCACTGAATAATCAGAACTCTAGCCCCGCTCACACCCCTGAATAATCAGAACTCTAATCCCGCCCACACCACTGAATAATCAGACACTCTAGTCCTGCCCACACTACTGAATAATCAGACACTCTAGCCCCGCCCACAGCACTGAATAATCAGACACTCTAGCCCCGCCCACAGCACTGAATAATCAGAACTCTAGTCCCGCCCACACCACTGAATAATCAGACACTCTAGCCCCGCCCACACCACTGAATAATCAGAACTCTAGTCCTGCCCACACCACTGAATAATCAGACACTCTAGCCCCGCCCACACCACTGAATAATCAGAACTCTAGTCCCGCCCACACCCCTGAATAATCAAAACTCTAGTCCCGCCCACACCACTGAATAATCAGAACTCTAGTCCCGCCCACACCACTGAATAATCAGACACTCTAGCCCCGCCCACACCACTGAATAATCAGACACTCTAGCCCCGCCCACAGCACTGAGTAATCAGAACTCTAGTCCCGCCCACACCACTGAATAATCAGAACTCTAGTCCCGCCCACACCACTAAATAATCAGAACTCTAGTCCCGCCCACACCACTGAATAATCAGACACTCTAGCCCCGCCCACACCACTGAATAATCAGAACTCTAGTCCCGCCCACACCACTGAATAATCAGAACTCTAGTCCCGCCCACACCACTGAATAATCAGAACTCTAGTCCCGCCCACACCACTGAATAATCAGAACTCTAGCCCCGCCCACACCACTGAATAATCAGAACTCTAGTCCCGCCCACACCACTGAATAATCAGAACTCTAGTCCCGCCCACACCACTGAATAATCAGAACTCTAGCCCCGCCCACACCACTGAATAATCAGAACTCTAGTCCCGCCCACACCACTGAATAATCAGACACTCTAGCCCCGCCCACAGCACTGAATAATCAGAACTCTAGTCTGATCTCTCCTGTAGATGATCTCTCAAATGATCATTATACAGCAGCTCGTCTTTCTCCTCTCATCAGAACATTTGTTCCTAATTCTGGGTTTTGCTTGAGCATGTCGGGGAGGTGTAACACTCTGAAGTGAAGCAAACGCAGGGTTAAACTGCTCACAGACACTGAGCCAGCGCTGCTCCTCATGTGGCGACGCGCGAGTGCTATTTCAGTGTTTGAACAGCTGCAAACGCGCTCAAGTCAAGTCATCTGGGATCTGAGCCCAAACCCTGCGGTTAAACCATCAGCCGGCTCACCGCTGAAGACCAGAGATTTCACAGTGTGAACGGACGGGCGAGTGAATAATGAGCTGAACAGCCCAGAGTAAACCCTGCACACGTGAGAGTGTTCAGACACATAATCACGGCTTCTTCAGGCACCGCAGGAACATGACAGCGTGAGACACAACAGGCATGAGACGTGTGAGAGGATCTGTGTTCTAACACATCTGTCACACACTTTACCCTTTCCACCAAAATGAACCGGGTGCTAGTTCAGAGCCAGTGCTAGTGCCAGTTCTAAGTCGGTTCGACTGACGAGCCTTCTAAGAACCGGTTTGCCTTTCCACATGCTAGAGAGCCACCACAGAGCCAGGTCTTACGTCACTGTATACGTGTCCTCTTTCTCAGCAACTCTAATGAGGCAGCGGGAAACACAAACACACCAGGCTTGTTCGAGATGCATCGGCGCTGCGCAGACTGATCAGCGTATGACATCAAAGTACCGCATGAGATTCAAAAGCATAAGGAGTCGTATGCTCTCGTTGTACTTTGATGTCATACGGCGATCGGTCTGCACAGCACCGATGCATCTCGAACAAGCCTTCCATCAGCAATGGTTACTATTGATGCACATGGCTTTACGATCCTACATCGGCATCAAAACACAGCGAATCCAACGCATTCGTGCAGCTCGCTGTAATTTGTATAGACGGAGATTACAATCGAGCAGCGATTAGTTCGATTAGCTGCTAATTCAAAAATGGCGGTCACAAGTTTCTGTTCATCTTGTTGGTCACGGTAACCCCGCCCCCAGCCGCTGACGCAAGCGGTTCTTACTTCTAGACCAGCAATGATTTGGTGCTATTTAAGAAGCACTTTTCCTGGTTCGGAGCTGGTGCTTTGGGTGTGGAAAGACAAAGAACCGATTTGAAACTAGGCTCTGGCTCCGAACCAGCACCAGCACTGCCTTGGTGGAAAAGGGGTACCTGCCATCATGTCCCGGATCAGGAGCGCTGCTCTAATCTGAGGAGTGGGTTTTCAAGAGGGCTCGTGAGCTGATGAAACAATTACATCATAAAAATGTAAAATTACAATAAATTATTTAAAAATTAAAACAATCAAAATAAAACATGTACTAAAACCAATTAAAATCATATAAATAAAACTTTAAAATAATCAAAATAAACCCTAAAATCAATGAAAATCATAATCTTTAAATTTTTTTTAAATTAATTTAAACAATAAAAATGTAAAAGAAAAATAAATAATTTTAAGATACATTTTTTAAATTAAATTACATAATACTAAACATTTATTAAAATGTATTTTAAAATAATAAACAAAAATAGAACGTCTACTAAAATAAAAACAACCATAATAGAACAATTAATAAAAATAATAAAAATGACTATAATCTATCATAAAAAAAATCATGAAATAAAACATTTTAAAATAAAAACAATGAAAATAAAACTTACTTTATTTAAAAACATAAAATTGTAAAATAAAAATAAATAATTTAAAAATGAAACTAAAACTACATAATACTAACAATAATTAGAAATCATAAAATGTACAATTAAAATAAATTAATTCATTTTAAAATAAAAAAAAACCCCAAAACAAAACACAATTAAATATTGTCATGTGACATTAACCGTCATCTCAGACCCGTGAACGTGAAGGTAAAATGGCTGACCTGCGTGTTGACGTCTGTGATCATCTTGCCGCGCGTCTTGTTCCTCTCTCTGTGGTCGGCCCGTTTCTGTTTCTGCTGCAGGACGCGGTCGCGGGTGGTCCGGTACTCCAGCGCGAACTCGCTGATGATCTTGCTGAAGCGCGTCACGCTGATCTCCCGAACGCTGTAGGTCGGGTGGCCCAGGAACAGCAGGAACGAATGAAACCTGGCGCGGAGACAACAGGATTCACAATCATCTTTTATCACTCTGCTTCTTATATTTCAGACCTCAAACGCATCACCAACACGCTTCACCTGTTCATGATCCTGCGGTGGACTATCTTGAGGATGATGATTCTCTCGGCGCATTCCTTCAGGAAGTCCGACATCTTCTGCTTCAGCGCCGGCTTCATCTCGTGCTTTGCGATGACTTTCAGGTGGTCCCATGATGCTTTGCAGCGCCACTCCATCTGAGTCAGGTTCTCCTGCAGCTGCTCGAAATCCACCTGCATAACGACACACGTCAACCAGACACTTCTACAGCTTTCAGAAATCCTACATTGAATACTTCTTATTTTGACTCGTTTGGAGTGTTTGTTTCAGAACCTGGTGCATTTTCTCCCTTAGTTCGGTTAGTTTAGGCATATATATATATAGATGAACACTGCAATCACGCTTGGATCCGCACCAGAACCATCGCTCTGAGATCGGCTGAACGAGGTGGTCTCGGCCCGACTGAAAACCAACTGTGGGGCGGTTCGGTTGAGCTGAGAAAGCAAGTTTGCTACAGACAAGGCCACGATAAGCTTACGGAGCAAACTCTGACCAATGAGAGGACAGTTCTACTCACATGTGACTTGCATAAACACATTTTGGAACGCTTTGAAATGTTGTGAAGGTGAACTGAACCAAGAAGAAAATGCAACATTGGAAAAAATGAAGTCCCTGTTTCCTGTTTCTGAACAAAACCGATCTGCAGGTCTGAGAACGCTCTTAATGCTAGTCAAAGCGCTTTTTGTCATTTTTATATATATTTTATATTTTTTTATTAAAGGTTTCAAATCAAAATAAAACAGCATACCATAAAAATGTAAAATAAAAATTAATTATATTAAATTAAAAACAAAGTACAACACCTGCTAAAAAAACTAAGAAAAAACATCATAGAACAAATACAAAAAAGTATTAAGTATTAAAATCATAAAAATGTAAAATAAAATAAATTATTTAAAAATAAAACAATCAATTAAAATCATAAAAATAAATAATAAAAAAACTAAAATTATAAGAATGTAAATTCAAAATAAATAATTTAAAATAAAAAATAAAAACAGAACAATTTCTAAAAATGTATTAAAATCATAGAAAAAAAAAGAAATAAAGCTACATAATACATAATAAAAATGAATTATCATAAAAACAATCATAATAGAACACTTCATGAATAAAAATTAAAATCATTAAAAATTTAGTAATTTTGTTGTGTGTTTTTGTCATTGTATTACTTTAAAAAAAAATAATTGATCTATATAGTTTTTATTATTTATGTTTATTTCAGTTTTATTTTTTTAGTAGTTTTTTTAAAAACTTAACCCAGTTTTATTTTATTATCATTAAGATATTATTATAGTTTTTATTAATATTGTGAATTAGTTATATACATATTTATATATTCTGTGTAATCTTAATTTTAATTTTAATCTTAAAGGTTTTAGTCATTTTTAAAAACTTTTTTATTACTTAGTTTTATGAATAATTTTTATTTTTAGTATTTTTAATTTTGTCAACTTAAACTAAATCAAAAGGAGAAATGTTAAATAATTTAAAGGTTTAGTTATTTTATTTCAAATTACAACGTTTTTTTGTAATGGTTTTAGTTTTAGTTCAGTACAACAACCCCGAAACACTGCCTTGGATATGAATATATATTTAATGGTAACAATCAGGAGCTTCCTCTAAACCTGTTCATGCCAAAGACCATCAGACGCCAGAACACTCACAGGTTCAGAAACGGCCAATAAAACACATTAGATCTGAGAGTTGCGGTCACACACACACACACACACGCTGGCGTCGTACCTTAGCCGAGCGCGTGACGGCTCCGATCTCGGAGTACAGGTCCGTGCTCTCGGGGAAGTTCTCCACCACCAGACTGCAGACGTGATGCAGGAGAGACTGCTTATGGACCGTGTCCTTCACTTCAGGAACCTTCTCCAGATAGCTCAGATCGAAGCCTTTCGCCTGCACACACACCAGCATCACGTCTGCACGTCACAATCAACGGCATGGCATATTTCAGTGTGTGTGTCGTGATAAAATCTCACGTTGGAGCCGTTCAGGAAGTTTCCGATCGCGAGCAGAGTGGACAGGATAAACCGCAGCGTTTTGTTTTTCTCCAGCTGATCCATGCTCTCCTTCAGGTCCTGTAGAGGCTCAGCCACTTCCTGTCAAAGCGGAAACATTGCATCATTAATGAACTGACCACTATTTTCCTCCGGTCAAAAATGACAGAAAAATTGTACATTTTGAAATTGTATTTTTTTGCTTCATCGGAATGGGATGACACTTGGTGACTTTTGTCACATTAGCTATGTGAACACACACAAAAAACATGGAGATGATTCGGATATGATGAAGGGTCGGAAAAAAAATAGTCACACTCGGCTCCTTCGCCGAGGAAATTAATGAGAAATACGCAAAAATACAAAAACTGAGAATCTTCTGGTGATACAAACCACAAATCAGCCACTGTGCAGAAGAGAAGTGCACAGCAATGAAGGGGTGACACTCTAAAATACACACACACACACACACACACACACATATGAACTAGCGCTATAACACAGAGCACGCAAATGTGTGAAATAAAATAAAATAATTCAGCCACAATGCAGTAAAAAAACAAACAGCAAGGAAGAGGTTACACTCTAAAACATCAAGAGTGCAAAACAGACACACACACTCAAACTCACACTCACAGACACACACACTCAAACACACACTCCACAATATTATACGCACACAAATGAACTGGTGTGGCTGTAACAATATGGTAAAATTGAGCCAAAAGACTCAAATAAGAGGTTAAAATCAGATCTATTATGCTGTGATGAAACACCTGTTCATTTTTTATTCATTTTTATAGATTTTTGATGTTATGTGTCCAAAATGTCCTCCTCTGTGTTCAGGTTTGAATGTAATACAATTAATGCAAAAACTGACACTTCAAATCAACATTTCAAACACAAAAAAATCTTAACTTTGAGAATGTCTAAGTATAACTCCAAATCCACATCTTATTATGTCTAAAAACACTTTATAAGCCACTTTATATAGAGTTATACAGGAATCCAGTGGTCACATCAGTTTTTCTGGTTTTACTCCCACCAGACGGCACTAATCTACCTCAAAATATTGGATTTTAAATGCCTTTGTCTCTATTTTAACATGGAATATTGTTTTAATTCAAAAATGTTTTTTTTTTTTTAAACGTACTATTTTCAATGGGGAAAAATAGCTAATAAATATTGTATAAATATTGCATCGTATCATAAAATAAACTTCAATTTCTAAATAATAATCCAAAAATATTATTGCATTTTAAGGCTTCAGTCACTTTTGACCGTGAAGAAGCCGAGTGTGACCCCTAAACGAAGAGGACCAGAAGGTTAAACGCCTGCTGCATGAGGTCACATGGAAGATGAGGGACACAGGTGACTCTGATTCTGCAGGATCTCAGATGGAGGAGAAAACAAATGTGCTTCTCGTTACTGGAGTCCTGTGTTTGTAGCACACGATGTTCCCCTCCATTAGGACGACTGAAAACATCTCCTGCGTCAGAGGACAGATCAAACACACACAACCTGAGGAATGCTGTAAACTTCAGGCGGGGAATGGTATTCGCTCTAAGGCCTTTCGTCGTCTTCACTAACGCCTTTTAGGGTAAAAGAGTGCACGTGAAGGTGATGCGTAAGGTCAAAGGTCGATTTCCCTGTCGACTGGGGTCCCGTTCTGAAAACGTTTAACCACTGTTATTTTACTATCATTGAGTTTCGTCTATGTAAATTGTATTAATTTTATTACAGTTTTAGTTATTAGTTAAACTAAATGAGAAATGTTTCCTTGTTGACGAGCTAAAAAATATTAAAAATATTTCAGTTAACGTCAAGTAACAATGTTTTTTTTTATGGTTTTAGTTTAACTATAATAGGCGTTTAACTTCTTGCATTTAAGTAGCACTTTTGTCAATATTTTTTAGAAAGAATAGTACATTTTTTGTAGAATATACAGTAGTTGCATGTTCTACTGTTCAAAATAATACTTTTATTCATCAAGGATGCATTAAATTGATCAAAAGTGACAGTAAAGACATTTATAATGATACAAAACATCATAAAATCAAAAAAAAATGTTCCCAGAAAAAATATCAAACTGTTTTCAGCACTGATAATAATCATAGATCCTCATATGAGAATGATTTGTAAAGGATCATGTGACACTGAAGACTGGAGTAATGATGATAAAGGAATAAACTACAGTGGGATAATATTTCACTGTTTTACTGTATTTATGATCAAATAAATGCAGTCGTGAGCAGAAGAGCCTCTTTCAAATAAAGAAGCTTTGAAGTCCATCCTCATGCCATCAGTTTCCTGTGAGGTTTTTACAGCGATCCCTCACCTTCTCCGTGGCTTCATAGTCGAGTTTGAAGGCCCAGAGCTGCAGGCGCGCCGAGAGCTCGCTGATGGAGGACAGCGTCAGGAGGAACTGCTCCGCACTGCCCAGAGGAATGTCAGGATTCACCAGCTGAGCTTCCTGGATCTTCTGCGTCTCTTCTTCTGTGGGAATCATCGTCAGGATTTTCTACAGCAGAGAGAGAGATTTTACAAATATACTCTTGCGTTTCGAAATCTGATGAGAATGTTTCCCACATTATTTCCTACACAATATTGTTTCACGATGAATTGAGAAATCAACTTTCCCTTGAGCTTTTGACATATAAACGGTCATGGTGATATAAGCATATCCTGTAAGTTTCAGAGCTGAAAACGTCCTTGTTAGTCAAAGAAAAGCTTTTATTGAGAGCTGGCTCAGCAAACGAGAGATCTGCGAATGTGCCTCCCCGTGACGTCAGAGTTTTAACCGAAGAAGCCCCGCCCACCGACTCGCGCATGACGTAACAGATAAATAACACAGGCCTACGTGGAGTGTGCAGTGCCTGGATGTGGAAGGATAAGCTTCCCTCGCTTTCCAATATTAGCAATGCGGTTGAACTTTATTTATAATGAAGATCCAGCTCACGTTGGGAAGACATTGCGTGTTTGTTCGCGAGACTGGATTTGCAGACAGGATGAGATTAAAAAACGATGCTGTGCCTTCTGGATCCGACAGGAATGATGCAACACACTAATGGTTTTTATAAGTGATAGTATTGCACTGTTACAGATCGTTTGATATCTACTGATTATTTGTCTAACTGAACGTAACTTCCACGCTGTCACAGGCTGGAGTATCCTTTGTATTTGAGGTGTTGTTGGTTCATTGTCCTGCGATTCGGGATCAGACTCGGACATGTATGCGCCAGGGCTGGCACAGCCTGACGTCCCGGGGCTAATGTGTTTTCCAGTCAGGTGATCTTAAATAGTGAAGTAACATTCCTTTCTTGATGTGCGTTGTTCACTCTCTTGATATTTGCAGGAAAAATACAATCGCGGAAGTTTTAAACATGATGATTAGACCGCAGTGAAGTTTTGCTGATGCACGTACTTGGCGTGTGCGTGTGTGTGTGTTAGTGGTTCGCGGTTATATCCACCGATCAGCGGGTAAAGTAATAAAAAATAACATTCCAATGAATCGCGGGTGGATGAGAGATAAATCATCGTGTCTGTTTGATAAAGACATTTTGCGAGCCCTGTGGGTGGATCATTCCGGTTGCCGGAAGTTTTAAAAACAATTCCCACATGCACTGACGGGGGACTCGAAACTCATTATAATATGCAAAACTGTTATCCAATCATAGCCGTGGGTGTTTCCTTCCAAGTCTTCAATGTGACACGCCCATAAAAACAGAGCGTTCCAGGAGAGAGGCTCAAAACCAGAGTGGAAAATATTGTGGCCTATTACTGATTCATTATGATGTTTTTGATTGTCAAAACCACCCGAATATCATAAATTGACCTCAGACAACAGAATAAAAAATAAAAAAAGCAAGTTCATGACCCCTTTACAATCTAACATTGTAAATGTAACAAATGTATCGGCTCCTGTACCTCGATGCCCTCTTTGTTGAGTGCGTACTCGTCAAAGTTCAGTATGGCGGTTTTGATGGTGCGGGGCGGCGGAAGAACCGTCAGGCCGATGTTGATGGAGTTGCTGCGTTTGGAATCCAGAATGATGATCTCCTGCCGCTTCCCATCCGCTGCGGCTTTCTGTTCAACACACAAATATAATCTGAAATGTTACAGCTCAACAAGGCTGTCAGAGCACTGAAGAGATGACGTTTACTTGGGATGCCAGTGAGTTTTTTGTTTTATGTTCACGTGTCCTTGTGTATGAGAGCATCTCTGTGTGATTAGGAAGTCAGGAGTGTGAGATTTATCTTGAACACAAGGGAGTGCTATGAGGTCCGTTTAAAACTATAGAGAAAAGCCATGTAAAAAAATAAAAAATAAAAAAATAAAAATAAGATTAAACTAATTAAATTAATTTGATTTAAATTTTATTTAAATAAAAAAAATATATATTTTAATCTTATTTTTGATGAAAAAATAAATTAATAAATACAATAAATTTGATAAAACTAAAATAAAATAAAAATGTATTTAAATAAATAATAAGAAAAGGCAGTGTATAAATAAATAAATATAAGGTTAAACTAAGAAAATAAATAAATTGATTAAAATAATAATAATAATGAAATCACTAAAATACCCCTAACTTACATCCAACAGTACAGTATTAAAGTGAGTAGAAAAATATTGACTTTATCACAGTATTAATTGGGTCTTTATACATGAAAATATACAGCTGCCTTTTACATTTTAGAGTGAACGACTGAGAATCATTTCCACTAAATCCACATTCCAGTGAATCTCCAGTGAGTCAGATGTTGGGTCAACCTGCCCTCACACACACACACACAGTGTTTTATTACACACTAAAACACTATTCCTGCTCACCTTAGCCACGGGCATCTCCTTGGATTTGCTCTCAAACAGATGCTCAAGTTTAGCGGTGTCAAGTTTGACAGGTTCCAGTCTGGACCAGAGCGACTCCTGGCTCCGTTTGTGGTTGCGGAAGATCCAGTCGGCAGGCCGCACTTCACTCCAGAACAGCCTGATGGTCTTCTTCTTCTTCTGGAAGAGCGGCGTTTGCTCCGCCTGCTGCTGAGGAGGGGGCGGAGCCTGGCTGGAGAAGCACGGAGGGGGCGGAGGCACGCGGATGCTGAAGATGGGAGGAGGCGGAGGGCAGGCGAACATTGGGGGTGGGGCCGGGAGGTTAAATGGGCAGGGTGGAGGAGGGGGCGGAGCCAGCAGATCTCCAGAGCTCAGTAAACTTCCAGAATCCAGAACATCCTGATCGTCCTCGTCTCTGAGGTCGGTAAAGTCGATGTCGCCGATGCGCAGGTCTCGCGGGCTCGCCATCAGCTGGTCCCATATGCAGTCCGACTCCTTTTTCGGAGGAGGTTGTGGAGGAGGTTCCTGCATTTCTACTAGTGGAGAAGTGAGACCCTTCACCAGTTCTCCGAACCGCTCGGCGAACGCCCGCACGTTGCTCTGGTTCTCGACTCTCTGGTCTCCTTCAGTCGTACAGACGCTCTCTTCCTGAGCCGCCGCGTCCTGCGTCGTCACGGACGAATCCTCAGCCTCCTTTTCCCTTCCGTCTCGCTCTTTGTCCTCGCCCAGCTCCTCTTCGTCCTCGTCTTCCTCCGAGGGTTTTTTGCTCTGCGAGTAGAGCATGTCCAGCATGAAGAGTTTGCTGTCGAGGATCTTGTTCCGCTGCTCATTCACGCTCTGAGTCCACTGACCTGCAGCAAACACACATACACACACACACACATCATTCCTCATCTCTTGTTTATTCAATATTTCTGTTCATTTGATCATGTTTTCAGCTATCAATAAGAGTGCAGTGCTCACATTTGATCATGTTTAAATGCATTTAGCCGCATTTTTCTTAAAATCACTGTAGGAACTGTAAAAAAGACAATCGATTTTTTAAATGTACATATAACAATTTATATACATTTTAATATTTATGCATTATATTACACTTAATATTTATTATTTAAATTGTATTTTAATATTTAATATTTTAATGAACTTTAAATAAATAAAAAACATTTTTTTTATATATTAGCATTTTCAAATGTCTTTTTATTTAAATATTTAAATATTACTTTAATATTTAAGATATATTATATTTAACAATATTATTTCAAATTTTCATACATTTAATAGATTTTATTCATATTTAATATATGGATTACATTTAATACAATTTAATATTTATAATTTTAATATTTAATTTTACATTAGATTATATATAAATGTAATTCTAAATATTATATTATATATATATATATACACTGTAAATATATTACATTTAATCATATTTAATATTTTATTATTTCAGATTTTTAATTTACTTTACATTTTAGATTAGCTTTGCGTTGCAGCAATACTTTGTATAGTTTAGCATTTTTTTAATTAATTAATTTAATTTATTTCACATTTGCATAATGCTATACATAAAATCAGTACAAAATATAAAATATTTTTATATGCAGTAATAAGTAAGTGTATAGCAGTCTCACCTGTGTCGGCGCCTGCATTGAGTCGATCTTCCCTTTCTAGTGTGCTACTGGCTGAAGAGATGCTGGAGGCAGAGCAGTTATCCTTCTCGTTCACTTCTTCGTTCTGTCGTTCTTTATCGCTCAAGATCCCGCTGTCCTCCGCTTCTCCATCCGGCGCTTCCCGTTCAGAGCCCTCCTCTTCCTCTGCACCCTGCTCCTCGGCTCCGCCCACTTCCTGTTCGGCACTTATCTCCTCCACGTCCTCCTCCGGTTCTGCTCTGGGATCTGTATGCGTCTCCTCCGGTTCTAGACTCGCCTCCGCATCCGGTTCTAGATCAGTGGTGTCTGTGGAGAAGGATGTAGAGACCTTAAATCGGCTGTGTTCAAAATAACACACTACGTCTGCAGTATAGCATGTACATTAGCAGTCAAACGATACACTTTACTATATATTCACATAGAGAACAGCTGCTTTACACTGGAGTCATATTTCACTGTTTTACTGTATTTATGATCAGATAAATACAGCCTTGATGAGCAGAAGAGACGTCATTCATTAACATAAAAAAATCTTAATTATTCCACACTGTTGATCGGTAAGGGTGTAGTGTGTGTAGTGTTTCTGTGTTCCAACATGTGACTTCAGCCCCTTTCTGCATTTATAAGGTCCTTCAGATGACGGGCTCTGTAAGGGCCTCTGTGGCCCTGGCCCGGATATGAACAGGAAACACACCTGTTTGTGTCAACGCTTGACCAAACACACACACACACCTCCTCTGAGAAATAACACACCGTCTGTTTCAGAGTGTGTGTGTGTGTGTGAGGTGATAGAGAGGTTACAGTATCAGCACTCATGACTGAGTCCTTTTAAACCAGTTAAACAAAGACACACTGACTTGTTGTTTTCGTTCTCTCACACAAGCTCACAGACAAGACCTGCCACCTCATTACACCTGTCTGCTGCTGTACTTCATCATATATATATATATATATATACACACACACACCGATCAGGCATACCATTATGAAGTGAATAGCACTGATGATCTCTTCATCACGGCTCCTGTTACTGGGTGGCATATATTAGGCAGCAAGTGAACATTTTGTCCTCAAAGTTGATGTGTTAGAAGCAGGAAAAATGGGCAAGCGTAAGGATTTGAGCGAGTTTGACAAGGGCCAAATTGTGATGGCTAGACGACTGGGTCAGAGCATCTCCAAAACTGCAGCTCTTGTGGGGTGTTCCCGGTCTGCAGTGGTCAGGATCTATCAAAAGTGCTCCAAGGAAGGAACAGTGGAGAACCGGAGACAGGGTCATGGGCGGCCAAGGCTCATTGATGCACGTGGGGAGCGAAGGCTGGCCCGTGTGGTCCGATCAAACAGACGAGCTACTGGAGCTCAGATTGCTCAAGAAGTTAATGCTGGTTCTGATAGAAAGGTGTCAGAATACACAGTGCATCTCAGTTTGTTGCGTATGGAGCTGCATAGCCGCTGACCAGTCAGGGTGCCCATGCTGACCCCTGTCCACCGCCGAAAGCACCAACAGTGGCACGTGAGCATCAGAACTGGACCACGGAGCAATGGAAGAAGGTGGCCTGGTCTGAGGAATCACGTGTTCTTTTACATCACGTGGATGGCCGGGTGCGTGTGCGTGGCTTACTTGGGGAACACATGGCACCAGGATGCACTATGGGAAGAAGGCAAGCCGGCGGAGGCAGTGTGATGCTTTGGGCAATGTTCTGCTGGGAAACCTTGGGTCCTGCCATCCATGTGGATGTTACTTTGACACGTACCACCTACCTAAGCATTGTTGCAGACCATGTACAGCCTTTCATGGAAACGGTATTCCCTGGTGGCTGTGGCTCTTCCAGCAGGATAATGCTCCTGACACAAAGCACAAATGCTTCAGGAATGGTTTGAGGAGCACAACAACGAGTTTGAGGTGTTGACTTGGCCTCCAAATCCCCCAGATCTCAATCCGATCGAGCACCTGTGGGATGTGCTGAACAAACAAGTCTGATCCATGGAGGCCCCACCTCGCAACTTACAGGACTTAAAGGATCTGCTGCTAACATCTTGGTGCCAGATACCACAGCACACCTTCAGGGGTCTAGAGGAGTCCATCAGAGACGGGTCAGGGCTGTTTTGGCAGCAATTCCAACACAATATTAGGAAGGTGGTCAGGTTATGCCTGATTGGTATATATAAATATATATATATAAGCGTTTCACCACAAATAAACTGTGATATAAACAAACAAAGAATAATTCCAAAGTTAACGGTCACGCGTGGCACATGTTTAGATCATTTAATGTTGAACATGTGCAAAATTCATATCACTGTGAAACAGATCAGCAGCTGCGACGACACAGAAAACATCCTAAAAACCGCTCTCTCCGCACACACACACACACACACACACACACACATTCTGCTGCTTCTAACGCTTGACCTGAATCCAAACTCTCTTCTAGTGATTAAATCAAGACAGACAGGTTACCGGTTACCCATTTGTGTATTTACTGATATTCACTGCACATTTGATCTCTGAAATTATAAATTAATCTTGATGACCAACATACTTGAAACATGCAAGATTCAATATTTGTACATACATATATATATATATATATATATATATATATATATATATATATATATATATATATATATATATATATATATATATATATATATATATATATGTCAGTGGATTTACCTGGTTCAGAGGGCGGGTAAGACGTGATAGGCATGTCCTGCTCATCCTGTGATGTCACAGAGGAGGGCGTGGCGCTGCGGGATGATTGACAGGTGTCAGTCGGGCTCAGAGTGAGGCTCAGACCTCGAGACGCTGAACGCAGTCGCTCTTGCTCGAACTCCTCCGCCGCCAGACGCTCCGCTGTCTTAAACCTGAGAGACACACACATGCGTCAGAGGAACCTGCTCTCGCTGTCGGTCTGAAGGTCCTCTCTCATGCGGCGTGTTTTCAGTCACACAGGAGGGGAATGAGAGCAAGAGGAGGAGGAAAAATGTGTTTGGATTTGAGGAAAAGTGGGTAAAAAAAATGGTTGAGGAGGGAAATCAGTCTAAACCTGTTCAAGATGTGACATCAGTCACCACACTCACACTCAGACACACACACACACACACACACACACACTCACAAACACTCTCTCACACACACACAAACTCTCACACACACACTCTCTTACACACACTCACACACACAGACACCCACAAACACACACACTCTCTCACACACACACACACACACACAGACAGACACTCGCTCTCTCACACACACAGACACACACACAAACACACCGACACTCACAGACACACACACAAACACACACACTCTCTCTCACACACACACAGACACTCGCTCCCTCTCACACACACACAGCACAGACACACACACAAACACACACACACACACACACACACACACTCTCTCTCTCTCTCTCTCTCTCTCTCACACACACACACACACACAGGGCACAGGCACAGGCACTCTCTCACACAAGCACTCAATTACTGGTATAATATGAATATTAATCTAGTCAGTGAATAAACTCACCTCTCCTCTCGAGCGTGTCTGGCCTCCTCCATGTTGGACACATAGTCCCGACTGCGCACACACACACACACACACACAGTGAAGAACAGGTGATTGTCATGATATGGTTTTGTATGTCTGATGCGAGAGGATGTTGAACCTGTGTCGATTGCGCTCCTCTCTCTCGATCCTCTGCAGTCGCTCCTCTCGCTCCACGCGCCGTCTCTCTCTCTCTGCCG
>CM077209.1:1308873-1311373 GCA_039654625.1 Rhinogobio ventralis
TGAGATGGGTAGGTTTAGGGGTAGGGGTAGTGTGTGTGTGTGTGTGATGGGTAGGTTTAGGGGTAGGGGTAGTGTGTGTGTGTGAGATGGGTAGGTTTAGCGGTAGGGGTAGTGTGTGTGTGTGAGATGGGTAGGTTTAGGGGTAGGGGTAGTGTGTGTGTGTGTGTGATGGGTAGGTTTAGGGGTAGGGGTAGTGTGTGTGTGAGATGGGTAGGTTAAGGGGTAGGGGTAGTGTGTGTGTGTGAGATGGGTAGGTTTAGCGGTAGGGGTAGTGTGTGTGTGTGTGTGATGGGTAGGGGTAGGGGTAGTGTGCGTGTGTGTGATGGGTAGGTTTAGGGGTAGGGGTAGTGTGTGTGTGTGAGATGGGTAGGTTTAGGGGTAGGGGTAGTGTGTGTGTGTGTGTGTGTGTGTGTGAGATAGGTAAGTTTAGGGGTAGTGTAGGGGGATAGAATGTACAGTTTGTACAGTATAAAGAGTGTGTTTGTGAGTGTGGTTGTTGCATGGTTTGTGAGTGTGTGTGTCTCTGTATGAGTGAATGTGTGTGTGTGTGTGTGTGAGATTGTGTGTCTGTGTGTATATAAGTGTGTGTGTGTTACCTTGTTAATGAGGGTCATCACATACACCAGCAGCTCTGTGTCCACACCATCTTTCTCCGCCAAAATCTCCATCGCGTTTGACCACAGCTTACAGCCTGACCATCACACACACACACACAAACACACACCCCTCATAACTTAGCAAATAAACAGCCTTTAGTGCTGGTCAGACTTCTGCCATTACAGTGGATTTGAGGATTTTTGTTTTAATTATTAAAATAATGTCTACTTGATTTTTTTGTAAATAAGACATGTTTTTACTGATATTACTTGCATTGTGGGATACAGAACTCTTGTTATATACTGCACATTTTTCATCCTGATATTCCACATGCACAGGAATCTCACACACACACACACACCTCTCTCGGTGTCCACAGTGTGTATGGCGTGGATAAGCAGCGCTGCGTTGGACTCTGAGTACTCCACAAACACCAGCAGCAGCTTCAGAGACGTCTTCACCACCAGACGAAACTGAAACACACACACACACACACTCTCATTCTGATCATCATCCACATCACACACACTCATCTATAAAACACAACAGCACGTCACCTTTGAGCCGATGAGCAGGTACAGCCACTGGATGGTCTCAGTGTGACCTATGACCCCGTTCATCCCATCCACATACAGCATGATCTGACCGAGGGCTAGAGAGAGAGAGAGAGAGAGAGAGAGAGAGAGAGAGAGAGGGAGGATGAAGAGAGAGAGAGAGAGAGACAGAGAGAGAGATAATTAGCATAAAACTGAAATTTATGACAAGTAATAAAAACTCACACACACACACACTCACTCACTCTCTCACACAGACTCCCACACGCTCACACACACACTCCCACACACACACACACACACTCACACACTCACACTCATTTGCATATAGAGGTCTTAAAGGTACAGTAGCACAAAAGTATCTGTTGAATCATAAGTCAGAAAATGAACATGAAGCAGGAAACCTTCAGTAACATCATCATTTCAGGGAAAGAACTGAATAAATGACTGATTGTGTTCTGAGAATACAGACGGCGGTGACGAACCTCTGAGGATGTAGTTCTGGTAGTTCTGATCTGCTTCAGCGCCGACCTTGATCAAACACGTCAGACCCTCGGCCATCACAAACTCGTGCACCAGGTCCTTATCATCCTACACACACAACACAGGGAATACCGTTTCCATGAAAGGCTGTACATGGTCTGCAACAATGTTTAGGTAGGTGGTACGTGTCAAAGTAACATCCACATGGATGGCAGGACCCAAGGTTTCCCAGCAGAACATTGCCCAAAGCATCACACTGCCTCCGCCGGCTTGCCTTCTTCCCATAGTGCATCCTGGTGCCATGTGTTCCCCAGGTAAGCCACGCACACGCACCCGGCCATCCACGTGATGTAAAAGAACACGTGATTCCTCAGACCAGGCCACCTTCTTCCATTGCTCCGTGGTCCAGTTCTGATGCTCACGTGCCACTGTTGGTGCTTTCGGCGGTGGACAGGGGTCAGCATGGGCACCCTGACTGGTCAGCGGCTATGCAGCCCCATACGCAACAAACTGAGATGCACTGTGTATTCTGACACCTTTCTATCAGAACCAGCATTAACTTCTGGAACAATTTGAGCTCCAGTAGCTCGTCTGTTTGATCGGACCACACGGGCCAGCCTTCGCTCCCCACGTGCATCAATGAGCCTTGGCCGCCCATGACCCTGTCTCCGGTTCTCCACTGTTCCTTCCTTGGAGCACTTTTGATAGATCCTGACCACTGCAGACCGGGAACACCCCACAAGAGCTGCAGTTTTGGAGATGCTCTGACCCAGTCGTCTAGCCATCACAATTTGGCCCTTGTCAAACTCACTCAAATCCTTACGCTTGCCCATTTTTCCTGCTTCTAACACATCAACTTTGAGGAC
>CM077209.1:1316373-1333873 GCA_039654625.1 Rhinogobio ventralis
TGCAGTAAAAACACTCTGAAGCCTTTAACATACACATAGCAACACTCTAGCAACCACCCACAACTCTCTAACCAAATAGCAATGCAGTAAAACACTCTGAAACATTTTCAAACTGCATAGCAACACCCCAGCAACTACCCTACAATGCCCTAACCAAATAGCAATGCAATAAAAACACTCTGAAACATTTAACATCTACATAGCAACACCTGAGCAACCACCAACAACACTCTAACCAATGTGACGAGCATCCTGAGTGCACTTCAGTGTTGCCCTATAATTACTTCTCGTCATTCAATCAGCAGCCAGGAGCAGGTGCTGATCGGGCCACACCTGTGCTTCATTAAGAAGAGAGAATATAAGCAGAGGAAGAGTGAGCTAGTTCTCCACTGCAAGAGATGTTGATTGTGTTCTCTTTGTCTCTGCTTCTCTCCAGATTCAAGTGAGGATTGACCGATCAGGACTGCCCTTCTGACACTGGAAAACCACAGACTTCTGCACCTTTATCATTTCATCAACCCTTATCCACAGTAATTCCCACTTTAAGACTTTTATGTTTAATAAACCCCTTCCGGGAACGTGTGCACTGCAAACCAGTTTTGTCTGTGTCCTCATTCAACCTGCCACACCAAATAGCAATCCAGTAAAAACACTCTGAAGCCTTTAACATCCACATAGCAACACTTAGCAACCACCCACAACACTCTAACCAAATAGCAATGCAGTAAAAAACACTCTGAAAAACCTAACAACTACATAGCAACACCCTAGCAACCACTCATAACACTCTAACCAAATAGCAATTCAGTAAAAACACTTTGAAACATTTAACATCCACATAGCAACACCCTAGCAACCACCCACAACACTCTAACCAAATAGCAATTCAGTAAAAACACTTTGAAACATTTAACATCCACATAGCAACACCCTAGCAACCACACACAACACCCTAACCAAATAGTAATGTAGTAAAAACCACTCAAGCATTTAACATCCACATAACAACACCCTAGCAACCACCCACAACACTCTAACCAAATAGCAATCCAGTAAAAACCACTCTGAAAACCCTAACAACTACATAGCAACACCCTAGCAACCACCCACAACACTCTAACCAAATAGCAATTCAGTAAAAACACTCTGAAACATTTAACATCCACATAGCAACACCCTAGCAACCACACACAACACCCAAACCAAATAGTAATGTAGTAAAAACCACTCAAGCATTTAACATCCACATAACAACACCCTAGCAACCACCCACAACACTCTAACCAAATAGCAATCCAGTAAAAACCACTCTGAAAACCCTAACAACTACATAACAACACCCTAGCAACCACCCACAACACTCTAACCAAATAGCAATCCAGTAAAAACCACTCTGAAAACCCTAACAACTACATAACACCCTAGCAACCACCCACAACAATCTAACTAAATAGCAATCCAGTAAAAACCACTCTGAAAACCCTAACAACTACATAGCAACACCCTAGCAACCACCCACAACACTCTAACCAAATAGCAATCCAGTAAAAACCACTCTGAAAACCCTAACAACTACATAACAAAACCCTAGCAACCACCCACAACACTCTAACCAAATAGCAATCCGGTAAAAAACACTCTGAAAACCCTAACAACTACATAACAACACCCTAGCAACCACCCACAACACTCTAACCAAATAGCAATTCAGTAAAAACACTCTGAAACATTTAACATCCACATAGCAACACCCTAGCAACCACACACAACACCCAAACCAAATAGTAATGTAGTAAAAACCACTCAAGCATTTAACATCCACATAACAACACCCTAACAACCACCCACAACAATCTAACTAAATAGCAATCCAGTAAAAACCACTCTGAAAACCCTAACAACTACATAACAACACCCTAGCAACCAACAACAACAATCTAACTAAATAGCAATCCAGTAAAAACCACTCTGAAAACCCTTATAACTACATAGCAACACCCTAGCAACCACCCACAACAATCTAACTAAATAGCAATCCAGTAAAAACCACTCTGAAAACCCTAATAACTATATAGTACCACCCTAGCAACCACCCACAATACCTTAACCATATAGTGCATTGCTTATGTTTAATAAACCCCTTCCGGGAACGTGTGCACTGCAAACCAGTTTTGTCTGTGTCCTCATTCAACCTGCCACACCAAATAGCAATCCAGTAAAAACACTCTGAAACATTTAACATCCACAAAGCAACACCCTAGCAACCACACACAACACCCTAACCAAATAGCAATCCAGTAAAAACACTCTGAAGCCTTTAACATCCACATAGCAACACCTTAGCAACCACCCACAACACTCTAACCAAATAGCAATGCAGTAAAAACCACTCTGAAAAACCTAACAACTACATAGCAACACCCTAGTAACCACCCATAACACTCTAACCAAATAGCAATGCAATAAAAAACACTCTGAAAAAACCTAACAACTACATAGCAACACCCTAGCAACCACCCACAACACTCTAACCAAATAGCAATCCAGTAAAAACACTCTGAAACATTTAACATCCACATAGCAACACCCTAGCAACCACACACAACACCCTAACCAAATAGCAATGCAGTAAAAACACTCTAAAAAAACTTAACTACATAGCAACACCCTATATAAATAAAGTTGACTTGACTTGACATCCACATAGCAATACCCTAGCAACCACCCACAACACTCTAAGCAAATAGTAATGTAGTAAAAACCACTCAAGCATTTAACATCCACATAACAACACCCTAGCAACCACCCACAATACCATAGTGCATTGCTATTTGGTTAAGGTATTGTGGGTGGTCCCTAGGGTGGTACTATATAGTGTTTTGAGACACTAAAGCCTTTAACATACACATAGCAACACCCTAGCAACCACCCACAACACTCTAACCAAACAGCAATGCAGTAAAAACACTTTAAAACCTTTTCAAACTGCATAGCAACAACCTAGCAACCACCCACAACCATCTATAATCTCTGGGGCATGTTCTTTGCAGGCAAACACCACACACACGTCTTTATGTTTAGAGCAGAAATAAATGTAACGGGTAAAATCTTCCTTCTGACATCCTACAGAACTGAGTAATGTTTTGGGAAGATTTGGAAGTAATACTACAAAAACTCTAAAGAAAGATGTGGAAATGAAGTCCAGCGCACAAAGAAAACAGATGGTGAAATGCAGCTCAAACATTTATGAACTCAAAGGGCCAAAAGCAAAACAGGGAAATAATAAGTTCAGCGCGGAAACACCCAAAATAAGCTGCTGAACATGATCCAGCACACGCGGCGTCGGCGTCTGACAGCAGCTGTAGGTCTGTGGTCAGGTTAAATGTGTCTGGGAATGAGATGTTACATGAGTTTCTGCAGTTGTGTCCAAAGCCAGCTTTTAGAAAAACAAGCATAAATCCACTTTAAAAGAGCCGTTTGAGCTGATGTGGGTTACAGATGAGACAAACACAAACTCACTTCCTGCAATAATAATGCATTACAGGCTAAACTTGCTACTGGTATTATAATCATAATGCATTATAAGTCATTATGAATGAATGTACAATGCAAAGGAAAGTGAAGTGCTGTTGGTTTGATCACACTGATATCTGACCCTCGGCAGAGCGAGTATTTATATCTGCAGCCCATGTGTCTGAAACCAGTGCAGTCGCTGACAAACGCCACGGCATGCTTCACAGCGCTTTAATAGCGCTAACTTCTTCCTGCGTCCAGCGCTGACATCACCGTGTCCGAATGCTACTCTGTTTCCGTGGCGACAGCGATTTGTAAAAGTCTGACCCTGTCCGTCAGAGGTCATTTATACAGCCAGACAGAATCTGCAGACGTTTTGGCGGCAAGTGATCTGTAAGGTGATACATATCTGAAAGATAATGTGAGTCGGCACGATGCTCGAGTGATGTGGATGGTTACCAGGGTGTTGCTAGGCATTTTCTTCCTGTCTAATGAGAAAAGAGACCTGCACCCTCAAGTCTCTGTGCTACTCTGTTTCCGTGGCGACGGCGATTTGTAAAAGTCACTGAACCACATACACTCAGTTCTACAGCCAGACAAAATCTGGATGGTTACCAGGGTGTTGCTAGGGCGTTGCTAGGCATTTTCTTCCAGTCCTGCACCCTCAAGTCTCTGTGATATTCTAATTAATCACTAATTAACACACTAACAGATGCTGTTCTGAGATCAGCTGACCTGTAAAACCTGGCATAATTATTGAATCTTTAGACAAAATCTAAAAAAAAAAAAAAAAATCTAAAATGCATATGTGTTTTATATCATATTTGATGCACCAGGCGTTTATGGCTCATATAGTCTGATATAGTGAGAATATGGAGGAACTGAGCAAAAATATGCAGTTTGATATTAACATGAAATTCTGATGCTTGTAATGTAAATCAGTGAGATCTGTATTACAGTACAGCAGATACTGACATAAAATGCATATAAATATCAATATCTGCTAATAATATGTCTTAGTAAGATGATATTTAAATGCTTAGTTTTATGATCTGTAGTTTATAATGCAATAATTGACAGATGAACTAATAAACCTGATGATCAAGTTTTGATCATTTACAGGCCTTAGAAATTCTTGTTTCACATATGATACAATAGGGTTAATATTATAACATCCCATAAGGCACTTCATGTGCTGATGATGTGGCCTCACATGCCTCTGGGGCGGTAAAAATAACACATGTATAGATAACAGAGCTGCACACAGACCACAGGACCTAAGAGAGAACACACACACACTCACACACACTCATTCTCCTCTCTGTTCTGCTGCAGATCAACCGCTAAAGTTCCCAGACTTCACACCTTGAAGCACGTAGTGACCCAGAATGCTGCGGCAGTGATGTCATCATATCCCACAATGACCAGTGATCCAACTGAGAACAAACACACACACATACTCATACACACACACACTGTATGCTAATGATCAGGTCGCTCCTTTCATTTAGAAACTAAACTTTAGGATGTGAAGCCACTGTGAGGTCACGTAACCATGACAACCTGACGCTGACAGAGGAAACGCACCTCTGTACAGGCGGATAAAGATTTACACACAATAGAGATTAACACAAAGACAGAGATACAAAGGTTGAGTGAAACAATCAGCTCATAAACAAGAAAAAACACTGTCAGTTTTTCTCGATTGCTAACACACAATTCATGAAACAATTCACCATTTTCTCAAACCTCAAACTTCCACGTCAAAATCAAATATTTCAGTCAAAAACCGTCAAACTTTGGCCTCAGATGACACACACAGCCTGTTTTGCTCCTGAATGTTTGCTGATGGATAAATGTGTGCTATTTGAGTAGTGACGCTTGAGTTAATGACACTGTCTGTGTGTGTGTGTGTGTGTGTTTTCTAAATGAGAACATGGTTAAACCACTGTAAAATAAGGGCATTTGTGTGTAGAGTTTTACAGAAATCATTAAGAAAATTGGAGTGTGTGAGTGAGTGAGTGTGTGAGTGTGTGACTGTGTGTGTGTGTGTGTGAGAGAGAGTGTGTGTGTGTGTGTGTGTGTGTGTGAGTGTGAGTGAGTGTGAGTGTGAGAGAGTGCGTGTGTGTGTGTGTGTGTGAGTGAGTGTGAGAGAGTGCGTGTGTAAGTGTGAGTGTGAGTGTGTGTGTGTGTGTTTGTGTGTGTGTGTGTGATGGGTAGGTTTAGGGGTAGGGGTAGTGTAGGGGGATCGAAAATACGGTTTGTATGGTATAAAAACCATTACGCCTATGGAATGTCCCCACAAATCACAAAAACAAACATGTGTGAGTGTGTGTGTGTATTTAATGGTTTTGTTTTCAGTCTCTATCTTGTACATGAATCACTGAATCCATCTGGTGTAACCTGGGTAATTTAGTGTAATGTGTTCTCGACCTCTCTCTTGACCTGCAGTCTCTCTTTCACATGTTTCTGTCTTGTCAACACTTTCTAAAGATATCGCAGTGACACTGGTGTTTCTCTGGGCTCATGGCATCCAAAACATCAACCCACTGCTAAAATTATCCCAGCGCTCATCGAGTTATATCGGCTTACAGACACACACCGGCTCTGATATCAGAGCACCTGATTTCATTACAGCCCTCGATGGCCTCAAATCAAGATCAGATGATTCATATCAAATGAATGAATCAGTGTGAAAACAGATTCATATGAATCACTTTAGTTCAAGAGACTCAAAACACTGAAACTGATATTAGAAAACAGATTCTAAATGGATGAACAGAGACGTCATCGGCATAAAGAAACTCATATAAGAGACGTTACATAATCAACTCCAGTAAAAACTCTCCTCTCAAATATCGCTGTCACGATGGATTAGACATATCTCTCAAAATTCAGCGTCATTATAATGCTTTGATGTTTATTTTTAAATGCACTCACAGCCAATCAGGATGCAGCGTTTCTGCACCCAATCATCATCTGTGACCAACGTCCAATCCTGACCAATCAGAGATCAGACATTGGCTGCATCATAATTCTTTATCATACCAGTTTATGTTCTTAACGTACTATGATTTGGCACTAATTCTAATCTTGAATACTATATAGCAGGGATTTCCAACTTTTTTGTCAACCAAACCACTTAGAGCTAGTTACTTTATAAGTATAAGTTAAAATGTCAAAAATTGGTAACCGTTTACAATAAGGTTCCATTTGTTAACATTACTTTAATCATAACAACTCTCAAAATAGTTTTAGCATGTTGATGAATATGGCAATGTTAATGTATTTGGTCTTGGTGGGCTAGATATGCTTAGATATGATTATTGCTGCTGCTGATTATTGCTGCGGCTGCTGCTTAAAATTATTATTGTTGCTGCTGCTGATTATTGCTGCTGCTATTATTGCTACTGCTACTGATTATTTCTGCTGCTGCTGATTATTGCTGCTGCTTAAAATTATTATTGTTGCTGCTGCTGATTATTGCTGCTGCTGTTATTGCTACTGCTACTGATTATTTCTGCTGCTGCTGATTATTGCTGCTGCTGTTATTGCTACTGCTACTGATTATTTCTGCTGCTGCTGATTATTGCTGCTGCTGTTATTGCTACTGCTACTGATTATTTCTGCTGCTGCTGATTATTGCTGCTTCTGTTATTGCTACTGCTACTGATTATTTCTGCTGATGCTGATTATTGCTGCTGCTGTTATTGCTGCTGGTACTTATTATTTCTTGCTGCTGCTGATTATTGCTGCTACTGCTGTTATTGCTGCTGCTACTGATTATTGCTGCTGCTGTTATTGCTGCTGCCGATTATTGCTGCTGCTGGTATTGCTACTGCTACTGATTATTGCTGCTGCTGGTATTGCTACTGCTACTGATTATTGCTGCTGCTGGTATTGCTACTGCTACTGATTATTGCTGCTGCTGCTGATTATTGCTGCCGCTGATGATTATTGCTGCCGCTGATGATTATTGCTGATACTACTGTTATTGCTGCTGCTGATTATTGCTGCCGCTGCTGTTATTGCTGCTGCTGATATTGCTGCTGATGATTATTGCTGCCGCTGCTGTTATTGCTGCTGATGATATTGCTGCTGCTGATTATTGCTGTCGCTGCTGCTGTCATTGCTGCTGCTGATTATTGCTGCTGCTGATTATTGCTTCCGCTGCTGTTATTGCTGCTGCTGATTATTGCTGCTGCTGTTATTGCTGCTGCTGATTATTGCTGCTGTTGATTATTCCTGCCGCTGCTGCTGTCATTGCTGCTGCTGATTATTGCTGCTGATGATTATTGCTGCTGCTGCTGCTGTCATTACTGCTGCTGATTATTGCTGCCGCTGCTGCTGTCATTGCTGCTGCTGATTATTGCTGCCGCTGCTGTCATTGCTGCTGATGATTATTGCTGCTGATGATTATTCCTGCCGCTGCTGCTGTCATTGCTGCTGCTGTTATTGCTGCTGATGATTATTGCTGCCGCTGCTGCTGTCATTGCTGCTGCTGATTATTGCTGGCGCTGCTGTTATTGCTGCTGATGATTATTGCTGCCGCTGATGATTATTGCTGCTGCTGTTATTGCTGCTGATGATTATTGCTGCCGCTGCTGTTATGGCTGCTGATGATTATTGTTGCTGCTGATGATTATTGCTGCTGATTATGGCTGCTGTCATTGCTGTTGCTGCTGTTATTGCTGCTGCTGCTGCTGCTGATTATTGCTGCTGATATTGCTGCTGCTGCTGTTATTGCTGCTGCTGCTGTCATTGCTGCTGCTGCTGTCATTGCTGCTCCTGATTATTAGAGGTCGACCGATAGTCGATTTTACCGATACCGATAACTAGGTTGGACCGCACTTGCCAATAACCGATTAATCAACCAGTTTTTAAAATGGATACTGGATAAAAAAAATTCAACAGTGAACAGTAAAACAGTGAAACCATGAAAATGTGCTAAATGAAATGCATATTTAAATATGAATATATTAAAATGAGAAGTTCTAAGAGAACAAATTTTTACTGAAAATAATTTAAACATTAAAATAATATTACAAATAAATGTTTCTTCAGCTATAACCTAGAAACATGTACATTTTATAGGTAAAACTTTGCAAGTCCCATTTCTTAACATGGATGTATTGGCTTACATGAACGATATGCATTATGCAATATACATTTTACAGCATGTATTAATATTTGAGCAATACAATTGTACCTTGATCATTCATGTTAGTTCATAGTGGATTAAGTTTAACAGATCAAATAAAAATTAAAACTCAATTAAAAAATGTATACAATACTTCTACAGCATTTATTAACCTTAGTTAATGTTACAAATGGAATATTATTGTAAAGTGTTACCATTTCATTTAGAACACTTCACGATTATCTAATCAATATGTACTGAAAACGAATGCGTTTCTGATTTGTTTATATTTCTGTCGGCTGCATGGCGATAGTTGGCTTTCTCACGTCACTAGTTGTTACATTGTTTTAACTGCTTGAGGTACTAAATGTTAGCATCCTCTCAGCCTCGACAACAAAGTACATACATACTGCTGTTCTCATCTAGTGAACATCTGCTGCTGCTGATTACTGCTGCTGTTATTGCCGCTGCTGCTGCTGATGATTATTGCCGCTGCTGCTGCTGCTGATTATTGCTGCTGCTACTGTTATTCCTGCTGCTGCTGATTATTACTGTTGCTGCTGATTTTTGCTGCTGTTGTTATTGCCTCTGCTGATGATTTTTGCTGCTGCTGCTGATTATTGCTACTGTTGTTATTGCCGCTGCTGCTGTTATTGCCACTGCTGCTGCTGATTATTGCTGCTGCTGATTATTGCTGCTGCTGCTGGTTATTGCTGATGATGATGATTATTGCTGCTGCTGGTTATTGCTGATGATGATGATTATTGCTGCTGCTGTTATTGCCGCTGCTGCTGTTATTGCTGCTGCTGTTATTGCTGCTTCTGATGATGATTATTGCTGCTGCTGCTGATTATTGCTGCTTCTGATGATGATTATTGCTGCTGATGATGATTATTGCTGCTGATTATTATTGCTGCTGCTGCTGATTATTATTGCTGCTGATGGTTATTATTGCTGCTGCTGTTATTGCTGCTGATGATTATTGCTGCTGTTATTGTTGCTGCTGCTGATTATTGCTGCTGTTGTTATTGTTGCTGCTGCTGCTGTTATTGCCGCTGCTGATTATTGCTGCTGCAGATCATTGCTGCTGCTGATTATTATTGCTGCTGCTGCTGTTATTGCTGCTGTTGTTATTGTTGCTGCTGCTGCTGTTATTGCCGCTGCTGTTATTGCAGCTGCTGATTATTGCTGCTGCAGATCATTGCTGCTGCTCATTATTATTGCTGCTGCTGCTGTTATTGCTGCTGCTGATTATTGCTGCTGCTGCTGATTATTGCTGCTGCTGATTATTGCTATTGCTGCTGCTGATTATTGCTGCTGCTGATTATTGCTGCTGCTGATGATTATTGCTATTGCTGCTGCTGATTATAGCTGCTGCTGATTATAGCTGCTGCTGATAATTATTGCTGCTGCAGCAGAGTAAGTATGGACTTGCTACTGCTAATAGATACATAGACACACTGCTGTGACCATGTAAGATCTGCTTCTGCTGCAGGAATAGACACATAATCCCGTAGCAGATCTAGGCAGGTGGAGCTGGGGGAGGTGGGGGGGTTCAGAGGAACTCTGATAGTGCGCTGCAGGGCTAGATCACAGCAAACACTGAACCAGACTGTTTAAATGGTGAGCTAGCAATCTCATTGGCTGCAGGATAAGCAGAGCCAATCAGCTTGTGTTATAAGTAATAATGTGATTGCTTGCAGATTGCAAGTAAAGGACCATCTGCCTGCGCCCTCTAGAGTTTCATGATTGAACTAGATATTTAACTAATAATGAAAAAATTGAAAGCATTTATTGATATTAGTTAATAACAACATTTACTAATACATTATTAAAATTCAATAGTAAAAGTTCCTTGAACTAACAAAGAACAGTTTGTTAACTGACGTTAACAAAGATGAATAAATACAAATAAAATGCTCATTAATTTTACTAAATGCATAAATTATGCCGTGATTCTTGAACTGAGGCGAACAGAGAGGCATTAATATAATCCGGTATATACAGTAAACACGGTCATTCTGACATGGTATAAGTTATCGCCCTACATGTCATAAAGGCCGTTGCCATGGAGACCAGACAATCACAGCCTCAGAATCTGCTGTTTCGACACTGATCACAGTAAACCTGCAGTCTTTCCCTGTTTTACTCTGAGAGTAATCCACACACACTGAAGCAGATCTCATCGGGTCCGGTGAGGATTAAGACATTCCTGACAATGAAACTAGTGCGGCTTAGAGGAATAAACGGCTCCTTCCTGATGCTTAAGACATGAAAACCACAATCACACTGGATTTGATCCTACAAAGACAATTTCATGCAATTCGAAACACTGGTAAAATAGTCCACAGCACAGATTAAAAATATAAGATGTTAAAGCTTTATGAATTCAATTGATAAGACTTTTTTGTATTAGAACCCGTTAAAATGGAGTCCAGAAAAATGGAAACCAAAAAATTAAACAGAATTTTGGAAACAATAAAACGGATTTTAAAGGGCTCAAGTATAGTCATATTATACTGCATGTGCACACAAAATCATATAGCAATAAAGAGTGTGTGTTACAGTGATTTTAACAACAGAACACACAGTAAATCCAAGGGTTTGAGGGGATTCGAGGGGGAAGCAGGTGGTTGGAGACTTAACACTCATCATCTGTCCACTTAATGCCTCTTACACACACACACACTCTCTCTCTCTCTCTCTCTCTCTCACACACACACACACAACCATCAAGATACCAAATGCCTCGCTGCACTGACACAGGAAATGCCGACTACATACAAAGGCATGCTGGGAAGTCAAGTGTGAATTTTAATGAACCTGATGAAAGCCCCGCCCCTGATCTCTAACGACAACAGCCAATGGGACACTTGACCCACAATCCAGGAATAGACACACTATCAGTGCAACAGACGAACACAAGCGTGACGGAGACACAGACGGGGAACTGAAGGCTCACCACTTAATTTTATTTCAGCTTTGATCACAGGAATAAATTACACTTTACTATATATTCACATAGAGAACAGCTGATTCACACTGGAGTCATATCTCACTGTTTTACTGTATTTATGATCAGATAAATGCAGCCTTGATGAGCAGAAGAGACTCTTTCCAAACTATATCCGTGCATTAGTATCATTGATCACGTGTGTTAGTTCTGAGACTCACCGATACAAGCGTGAACACGGACGCTCAGCTGAGTCCGCAAAACCACACTGTGCTTCTTTCCCCTCCTACAGACAGAGAGAAAGACACAATAATGTTTATCACAGAAATTAATAGCAATATCACAGAGAGACTGAACAGTAATGATGCACACACATTCACACACACTCCCACATACACACTCACACACACTCTCACACATACTCTGACACTCACACACACATACACTCTCACACACTCTCTCACACACACTCACACACTCTCTCACACTCACACACACACACACACACACTCACTCACTCACTCACACACAAACACACACAATCACACAAACACACACACAATCACACAAAAGCACACTTACACAAACACAGACACACACTCGCTCACCCAAACACACTTACACACACAATCACACAAAATCCCACTTACACAAACACACACACATACAGACACACTTACACGCACATTCACACACACACACACACACACACACACACAAAAGCACACTTACACAAACACACACACACTCACCAACACTGATACAAACACACACACACACACAATCACACAAAAGCACACTTACACACACACACTCAAACACACACACACTCAAACACACAAACACACTGACACAAACACACACACACAAACACACACACAATCACACAAAAGCACACTTACACAAACACAGACACACACTCGCTCACCCAAACACACTCTCACACACAATCACACAAAATCACACTTACACAAACACACACACATACAGACACACTTACACGCACATTCACACACACACACACACAAAATCACACTTACACAAACACACACACACACACACACTCACCAACACTGACACAAACACACACACACACACAAAAGCACACTTACACACACACACACACACACACACTCAAACACACACAAACACACACTCACCCAAACAGACACACTGACACAAACACACACACACACACACACTCAAACACACAAACACTGGCTATAATGTACATTATCTAAAGTTCAGAAAACAGTGAAACACGTGTGCGATTATCAGTCTGTGAATATAAACGCTCACGAGTCTTCTCTCTTCCGACACAAACCACAGGAGGCACGGCGTACACCACAGCTGACCTCTGACCCCTCAACGAAAACAATAACAAACACAGGAGAGCAGGTCAAGACGGCGGGATAGACTCTCCGAACCGCTCTCTCACACACACTCTCTCACACACTCTCACACTCACACACACATTCACACTCACACACACAGGAGGCACGACATACACCACCGCTGACCTCTGACCCCTCAACGAAAACAATAACAAACACCGGAGAGCAGGTCAAGACGGCGGGATAGGACTCTCCGAACCGCTCTCTCACACACACGCCGTCTGTCCACTTCATCACCATGAGTTTGCATGTCAGAAACATGTCCAGCATTCATTTACAGATAACCAGTTAGCCAGCTAACACACACACACACACTGAGAAGAAGGTCTGTTTGACGGCAGAGATATTCACATGTCAATCAGCTGTCAGACAGACGTCAGAACACACACACAGAACAAACAGAAGCCCATGCATCCTCACACACACCAACACTGCTGTCATTCACACAGTTTCCCTAAACCTACCCATCACACACACACACTACCCCTACCCCTAAACCTACCCATCACACACATACACACACTACCCCTACCCCTAAACCTACCCATCACACACACACACACACACACACACTACCCCTACCCCTAAACCTACCCATCACACACACGCACACACACTACCACTACCCCTACCCCTAAACCTACCCATCACACACACACACACACACACACACACACTACCCCTACCCCTAAACCTACCCATCACACACACACACACACACACACTACCCCTACCCCTAAACCTACCCATCACACACACACACACTACCCCTACCCCTAAACCTACCCATCACACACACTACCCCTACCCATCACACACACACACACACACACACTACCCCTAAACCTACCCATCACACACACACACACACACACACACACACTACCCCTAAACCTACCCATCACACACACACACACACACTACCCCTACCCCTAAACCTACCCATCACACACACACACACTACCCCTACCCCTAAACCTACCCATCACACACACACACACACACTACCCCTACCCCTAAACCTACCCATCACACACACTACCCCTACCCCTACCCATCACACACACACACACACTACCCCTACCCCTAAACCTACCCATCACACACACACACACACACACACTACCCCTACCCCTAAACCTACCCATCACACACACACACACTACCCCTACCCCTAAACCTACCCATCACACACACTACCCCTACCCCTACCCCTACCCATCACACACACACACACACACACACTACCCCTACCCCTACCCATCACACACACACACACACACACACACACACACACACTACCCCTACCCCTAAACCTACCCATCACACACACACACACACTACCCCTAAACCTACCCATCACACACACACACCATTTTAGTGTGAACTATTCCTTTAAATCATAGAAATGTGAAATTAAAATAAATAATTTTCATAAAAAAAAAAAAAACTATTACTTAAACTATATTAAAACATAAAATTGTACATTTAAAATAATTTCAAACAATTAAATCAATTAAATATTACATCACAAAAATATAAAATTCTAATTAATAATTTTGAAATAAAAATACTAAAAATAAAAAAAATACTAAAAATGTATTAAAAATCATAGAAATGTACAATGAAAATAAACAATTAAAAATTAAATTAATTTTAACAAATATTTTTTTTAACAATTAAAAAATTAAATAACTGAAAATTAATTAGCTATTAATAATCAAATCAAAATAAAACACTAAAAAACATTATATTTGTTGACCCGCGTGTCATGTGACCACTAATCATCAAATCAGGCCGCTTTCTGTCATTGATTGCGATGAAGCGGCTCCGTTTACCTGAATTCAGCCTTAAGAGGAAATATATCAGTCGTTCACTATATCAATAACTAATAGAAACTGTGTGTGTGTGTCACAGACGGAGAGGCAACAGTGCGTCACACACTGATATAGACCATCACACACACAGACACGACGCATCTGACTCATTCACGCTAATTTAACTCTGTGACGTATGGAAAATAGCTCACGGATCACAGGACGTCCCACAACAACACGCATATCCACCAACACGGGATCTGATGTTCGTCCAGAGCGTCTACTAACAGTAAAGCACAGGACTCGCTAATATACATGCATTTACATATCACCGGCAGATCAGCCAATCAGAGCTCATTTACACACGGGAGACTCTGACATCATCGGTGACTTCAAACCCTCTTTTAAACCAGTTTCTGCCAGATCTGAGCCCTGGACATGAGCGAGATATGAGGAGGTTATATGAGTGCGCTCGTTTCCCAGACTCCGCATTCTTTCCATGAACTCACCTTTCCTTGAATCACGGAAACGAGAAAGACAAAAAAAACAAGACACACGGGAGAGAAGAACAAGGTAAAGGGGAAAAACCTTCCAGAAACTTCCAGAGATCCCACAGTCAAACTCCAGCTTTATAATGAGTGCTTCCCCGCCGAAAACATCAACATCCAATCAGCAACCGGCGGACAGAATCAAGTGCCGCCCCATTTTTTTCTTTTTCGACAATCCATTGCACTCAGGTGTTCACTACCGGTCAACAATTTGGAATAATCACGATTTTTTAATGTTTTGAAAAAGTCTCTTCTGCTCATCAAGGCTGCATTTATTTGATCAAAAATATAGCAATTTGTTTTATATGATTTCATTGCAAAACAGCTGTTTTCTACGTGAATATACGCCGATCAAAGGTGTTAGAGAGGTGAGGTGAATAATCTCTTCACTGACACTGATGATCTCTTCATCACGGCTCCTGTTAGTGGGTGGCATATATTAGGCAGCAAGTGAACATTTTGTCCTCAAAGTTGATGTGTTAGAAGCAGGAAAAATGGGCAAGCGTAAGGATTTCAGCGAGTTTGACAAGGGCCAAATTGTGATGGCTAGACGACTGGGTCAGAGCATCTCCAAAACTGCAGCTCTTGTGGGGTGTTCCCGGTCTGCAGTGGTCAGGATCTATCAAAAGTGCTCCAAGGAAGGAACAGTGGAGAACCGGAGACAGGGTCATGGGCGGCCAAGGCTCATTGATGCACGTGGGGAGCGAAGGCTGGCCCGTGTGGTCCGATCAAACAGACGAGCTACTGGAGCTCAAATTGCTCAAGAAGTTAATGCTGGTTCTGATAGAAAGGTGTCAGAATACACAGTGCATCTCAGTTTGTTGCGTATGGGGCTGCATAGCCGCTGACCAGTCAGGGTGCCCATGCTGACCCCTGTCCACCGCCGAAAGCACCAACAGTGGCACGTGAGCATCAGAACTGGACCACGGAGCAATGGAAGAAGGTGGCCTGGTCTGAGGAATCACGTGTTCTTTTACATCACGTGGATGGCCGGGTGCGTGTGCGTGGCTTACCTGGGGAACACATGGCACCAGGATGCACTATGGGAAGAAGGCAAGCCGACGGAGGCAGTGTGATGCTTTGGGCAATGTTCTGCTGGGAAACCTTGGGTCCTCCATCCATGTGGATGTTACTTTGACACGTACCACCTACCTAAGCATTGTTGCAGACCATGTACAGCCTTTCATGGAAACGGTATTCCCTGGTGGCTGTGGCTCTTCCAGCAGGATAATGCTCCTGACACAAAGCACAAATGGTTCAGGAATGGTTTGAGGAGCACAACAACGAGTTTGAGGTGTTGACTTGGCCTCCAAATCCCCCAGATCTCAATCTAATCGAGCATCTGTGGGATGTGCTGAACAAACAAGTCCGATCCATGGAGGCCCCACCTCGCAACTTACAGGACTTAAAGGATCTGCTGCTAACATCTTGGTGCCAGATACCACAGCACACCTTCAGGGGTCTAGAAGTCCATCACAAGAGACCAACACAATATTAGGAAGGTGGTCATAATGTTATGTCTGATCGGTGTATATTCACATACACTCACCTAAAGGATTATTATGAACACATTAAAAATAAATATGAATAAAATACATTAATAAAATAATTATAAATACATTGAAAAACATCAAATATAAATAAGTAAATAGATATACATGAAAAATCTATAAAATTAAAAATTAAATGATAAATACATCAATAAATATATAAACAAAGTAAATAAATATACATTAAAATAAATCAATATAAAATACAAATATATTAAAAATAAACATTAAACATTAAAATACAAATAAAATAAGTTATAAACAAATCTAAATAAAAAGTAAATAATTATACATAACATTTTTTAATAAAATTATAAATACATTGCAAATTCATCAAAATAAACAAATATATAGTAAATAATATACATTAAAAATAAATAAAAATATAAATTAATAAAAATAAAAATAAACTACACATTAAACATTAAAATACAAATAAAATAAGTTATAAACATAAATCTAAATAAAAAGTAAATAATATACATTAAAATAAATAAATAAATATTAATTAAAATAAACGGTAACACTTTAGCATGGGGAACATACACTCACCTAAAGGATTATTAGGAACACCATACTAATTCT
>CM077209.1:1341373-1403873 GCA_039654625.1 Rhinogobio ventralis
GAACAAATCTCTTGAGTGAATGATTCAATGACTCACTCATAAAGACTTCACTTGTTTCATTACTGGATGAATCAGTGTTTCTGAACAAATCTCTTGAGTGAATGATTCAATGACTCACTCATAAAGACTTCACTTGTTTCATTACTGGATGAATCAGTGTTTCTGAACGAATCTCTTGAGTGAATGATTCAATGACTCACTCATAAAGACTTCACTTGTTTCATTACTGGATGAATCAGTGTTTTTGAACAAATCTCTTGAGTGAATGATTCAATGACTCACTCATAAAGACTTCACTTGTTTCATTACTGGATGAATCAGTGTTTCTGAACGAATCTCTTGAGTGAATGATTCAATGACTCACTCATAAAGGCTTCACTTGTTTCATTACTGGATGAATCAGTGTTTCTGAACGAATCTCTTGAGTGAATGATTCAATGACTCACTCATAAAGACTTCACTTGTTTCATTACTGGATGAATCAGTGTTTCTGAACAAATCTCTTGAGTGAATGATTCAATGACTCACTCATAAAGACTTCACTTGTTTCATTACTGGATGAATCAGTGTTTCTGAACGAATCTCTTGAGTGAATGATTCAATGACTCGCTCATAAAGACTTCACTTGTTTCATTACTGGATGAATCAGTGTTTCTGAACAAATCTCTTGAGTGAATGATTCAATGACTCACTCATAAAAACTTCACTTGTTTCATTACTGGATGAATCAGTGTTTTTGAACAAATCTCTTGAGTGAATGATTCAATGACTCACTCATAAAAACTTCACTTGTTTCATTACTGGATGAATCAGTGTTTTTGAACAAATCTCTTGAGTGAATGATTCAATGACTCACTTATAAAGACTTCACTTGTTTCATTACTGGATGAATCAGTGTTTTTGAACAAATCTCTTGAGTGAATGATTCAATGACTCACTCATAAAGACTTCACTTGTTTCATTACTGGATGAATCAGTGTTTCTGAACAAATCTCTTGAGTGAATGATTCAATGACTCACTCATAAAAACTTCACTTGTTTCATTACTGGATGAATCAGTGTTTTTGAACAAATCTCTTGAGTGAATGATTCAATGACTCACTCATAAAAACTTCACTTGTTTCATTACTGGGTGAATCAGTGTTTTTGAACGAATCTCTTGAGTGAATGATTCAATGACTCACTCATAAAGGCTTCACTTGTTTCATTACTGGATGAATCAGTGTTTCTGAACAAATCTCTTGAGTGAATGATTCAATGACTCACTCATAAAGGCTTCACTTGTTTCATTACTGGATGAATCAGTGTTTTTGAACGAATCTCTTGAGCGAATGATTCAATGACTCACTCATAAAGACTTCACTTGTTTCATTACTGGATGAATCAGTGTTTTTGAACGAATCTCTTGAGTGAATGATTCAATGACTCACTCATAAAGGCTTCACTTGTTTCATTACTGGGTGAATCAGTGTTTTTGAACGAATCTCTTGAGTGAATGATTCAATGACTCACTCATAAAGACTTCACTTGTTTCATTACTGGATGAATCAGTGTTTCTGAACAAATCTCTTGAGTGAATGATTCAATGACTCACTCATAAAGACTTCACTTGTTTCATTACTGGATGAATCAGTGTTTCTGAACGAATCTCTTGAGTGAATGATTCAATGACTCACTCATAAAGACTTCACTTGTTTCATTACTGGATGAATCAGTGTTTCTGAACGAATCTCTTGAGTGAATGATTCAATGACTCACTCATAAAGGCTTCACTTGTTTCATTACTGGATGAATCAGTGTTTCTGAACGAATCTCTTGAGTGAATGATTCAATGACTCACTCATAAAGACTTCACTTGTTTCATTACTGGATGAATCAGTGTTTCTGAACAAATCTCTTGAGTGAATGATTCAATGACTCACTCATAAAGACTTCACTTGTTTCATTACTGGATGAATCAGTGTTTTTGAACAAATCTCTTGAGTGAATGATTCAATGACTCACTCATAAAGACTTCACTTGTTTCATTACTGGGTGAATCAGTGTTTTTGAACGAATCTCTTGAGTGAATGATTCAATGACTCACTCATAAAGACTTCACTTGTTTCATTACTGGATGAATCAGTGTTTTTGAACAAATCTCTTGAGTGAATGATTCAATGACTCACTCATAAAGACTTCACTTGTTTCATTACTGGATGAATCAGTGTTTCTGAACGAATCTCTTGAGTGAATGATTCAATGACTCACTCATAAAGGCTTCACTTGTTTCATTACTGGATGAATCAGTGTTTCTGAACGAATCTCTTGAGTGAATGATTCAATGACTCACTCATAAAGACTTCACTTGTTTCATTACTGGATGAATCAGTGTTTCTGAACAAATCTCTTGAGTGAATGATTCAATGACTCACTCATAAAGACTTCACTTGTTTCATTACTGGATGAATCAGTGTTTCTGAACGAATCTCTTGAGTGAATGATTCAATGACTCACTCATAAAGACTTCACTTGTTTCATTACTGGATGAATCAGTGTTTCTGAACAAATCTCTTGAGTGAATGATTCAATGACTCACTCATAAAAACTTCACTTGTTTCATTACTGGATGAATCAGTGTTTTTGAACAAATCTCTTGAGTGAATGATTCAATGACTCACTCATAAAAACTTCACTTGTTTCATTACTGGATGAATCAGTGTTTTTGAACAAATCTCTTGAGTGAATGATTCAATGACTCACTCATAAAGACTTCACTTGTTTCATTACTGGATGAATCAGTGTTTCTGAACAAATCTCTTGAGTGAATGATTCAATGACTCACTCATAAAGACTTCACTTGTTTCATTACTGGATGAATCAGTGTTTTTGAACGAATCTCTTGAGTGAATGATTCAATGACTCACTCATAAAGACTTCACTTGTTTCATTACTGGGTGAATCAGTGTTTTTGAACGAATCTCTTGAGTGAATGATTCAATGACTCACTCATAAAGACTTCACTTGTTTCATTACTGGGTGAATCAGTGTTTTTGAACGAATCTCTTGAGTGAATGATTCAATGACTCACTCATAAAGACTTCACTTGTTTCATTACTGGATGAATCAGTGTTTTTGAACGAATCTCTTGAGTGAATGATTCAATGACTCACTCATAAAGACTTCACTTGTTTCATTACTGGGTGAATCAGTGTTTTTGAACGAATCTCTTGAGTGAATGATTCAATGACTCACTCATAAAGACTTCACTTCTTTCATTACTGGGTGAATCAGTGTTTTTGAACGAATCTCTTGAGTGAATGATTCAATGACTCACTCATAAAGACTTCACTTGTTTCATTACTGGATGAATCAGTGTTTCTGAACAAATCTCTTGAGTGAATGATTCAATGACTCACTCAAAGACTTCACTTGTTTCATTACTGGATGAATCAGTGTTTCTGAACGAATCTCTTGAGTGAATGATTCAATGACTCACTCATAAAGACTTCACTTGTTTCATTACTGGATGAATCAGTGTTTTTGAACAAATCTCTTGAGTGAATGATTCAATGACTCACTCATAAAGACTTCACTTGTTTCATTACTGGATGAATCAGTGTTTCTGAACGAATCTCTTGAGTGAATGATTCAATGACTCACTCATAAAGGCTTCACTTGTTTCATTACTGGATGAATCAGTGTTTCTGAACGAATCTCTTGAGTGAATGATTCAATGACTCACTCATAAAGACTTCACTTGTTTCATTACTGGATGAATCAGTGTTTCTGAACAAATCTCTTGAGTGAATGATTCAATGAATCACTCATAAAGACTTCACTTGTTTCATTACTGGATGAATCAGTGTTTCTGAATGAATCTCTTGAGTGAATGATTCAATGACTCACTCATAAAGACTTCACTTGTTTCATTACTGGATGAATCAGTGTTTCTGAACGAATCTCTTGAGTGAATGATTCAATGACTCACTCATAAAGGCTTCACTTGTTTCATTACTGGATGAATCAGTGTTTCTGAACGAATCTCTTGAGTGAATGATTCAATGACTCACTCATAAAGACTTCACTTGTTTCATTACTGGATGAATCAGTGTTTCTGAACAAATCTCTTGAGTGAATGATTCAATGACTCACTCATAAAGACTTCACTTGTTTCATTACTGGATGAATCAGTGTTTTTGAACAAATCTCTTGAGTGAATGATTCAATGACTCACTCATAAAGACTTCACTTGTTTCATTACTGGGTGAATCAGTGTTTTTGAACGAATCTCTTGAGTGAATGATTCAATGACTCACTCATAAAGACTTCACTTGTTTCATTACTGGATGAATCAGTGTTTTTGAACAAATCTCTTGAGTGAATGATTCAATGACTCACTCATAAAGACTTCACTTGTTTCATTACTGGATGAATCAGTGTTTCTGAACGAATCTCTTGAGTGAATGATTCAATGACTCACTCATAAAGGCTTCACTTGTTTCATTACTGGATGAATCAGTGTTTCTGAACGAATCTCTTGAGTGAATGATTCAATGACTCACTCATAAAGACTTCACTTGTTTCATTACTGGATGAATCAGTGTTTCTGAACAAATCTCTTGAGTGAATGATTCAATGACTCACTCATAAAGACTTCACTTGTTTCATTACTGGATGAATCAGTGTTTCTGAACGAATCTCTTGAGTGAATGATTCAATGACTCACTCATAAAGACTTCACTTGTTTCATTACTGGATGAATCAGTGTTTCTGAACAAATCTCTTGAGTGAATGATTCAATGACTCACTCATAAAAACTTCACTTGTTTCATTACTGGATGAATCAGTGTTTTTGAACAAATCTCTTGAGTGAATGATTCAATGACTCACTCATAAAAACTTCACTTGTTTCATTACTGGATGAATCAGTGTTTTTGAACAAATCTCTTGAGTGAATGATTCAATGACTCACTTATAAAGACTTCACTTGTTTCATTACTGGATGAATCAGTGTTTTTGAACAAATCTCTTGAGTGAATGATTCAATGACTCACTCATAAAGACTTCACTTGTTTCATTACTGGATGAATCAGTGTTTCTGAACAAATCTCTTGAGTGAATGATTCAATGACTCACTCATAAAAACTTCACTTGTTTCATTACTGGATGAATCAGTGTTTTTGAACAAATCTCTTGAGTGAATGATTCAATGACTCACTCATAAAAACTTCACTTGTTTCATTACTGGGTGAATCAGTGTTTTTGAACGAATCTCTTGAGTGAATGATTCAATGACTCACTCATAAAGGCTTCACTTGTTTCATTACTGGATGAATCAGTGTTTCTGAACAAATCTCTTGAGTGAATGATTCAATGACTCACTCATAAAGGCTTCACTTGTTTCATTACTGGATGAATCAGTGTTTTTGAACGAATCTCTTGAGCGAATGATTCAATGACTCACTCATAAAGACTTCACTTGTTTCATTACTGGATGAATCAGTGTTTTTGAACGAATCTCTTGAGTGAATGATTCAATGACTCACTCATAAAGGCTTCACTTGTTTCATTACTGGGTGAATCAGTGTTTTTGAACGAATCTCTTGAGTGAATGATTCAATGACTCACTCATAAAGACTACACTTGTTTCATTACTGGATGAATCAGTGTTTCTGAACGAATCTCTTGAGTGAATGATTCAATGACTCACTCATAAAGACTTCACTTGTTTCATTACTGGATGAATCAGTGTTTCTGAACGAATCTCTTGAGTGAATGATTCAATGACTCACTCATAAAGACTACACTTGTTTCATTACTGGATGAATCAGTGTTTCTGAACGAATCTCTTGAGTGAATGATTCAATGACTCACTCATAAAGACTTCACTTGTTTCATTACTGGATGAATCAGTGTTTCTGAACGAATCTCTTGAGTGAATGATTCAATGACTCACTCATAAAGACTTCACTTGTTTCATTACTGGATGAATCAGTGTTTCTGAACAAATCTCTTGAGTGAATGATTCAATGACTCACTCATAAAGACTTCACTTGTTTCATTACTGGATGAATCAGTGTTTCTGAACGAATCTCTTGAGTGAATGATTCAATGACTCACTCATAAAGACTTCACTTGTTTCATTACTGGATGAATCAGTGTTTCTGAACAAATCTCTTGAGTGAATGATTCAATGACTCACTCATAAAGACTTCACTTGTTTCATTACTGGATGAATCAGTGTTTTTGAACGAATCTCTTGAGTGAATGATTCAATGACTCACTCATAAAGACTTCACTTGTTTCATTACTGGATGAATCAGTGTTTTTGAACAAATCTCTTGAGTGAATGAATTAATGACTTCCTCATAAAGGCTTCACTTGTTTCATTACTGGGTGAATCAGTGTTTTTGAACGAATCTCTTGAGTGAATGATTCAATGACTCACTTATAAAGACTTCACTTGTTTCATTACTGGATGAATCAGTGTTTTTGAACGAATCTCTTGATTGAATGATTCAATGACTCACTCATAAAGACTTCACTTGTTTCATTACTGGATGAATCAGTGTTTTTGAACGAATCTCTTGAGTGAATGAATTAATGACTTCCTCATAAAGGCTTCACTTGTTTCATTACTGGATGAATCAGTGTTTCTGAACGAATCTCTTGAGTGAATGATTCAATGACTCACTTATAAAGACTTCACTTGTTTCATTACTGGATGAATCAGTGTTTTTGAACAAATCTCTTGAGTGAATGATTCAATGACTCACTCATAAAGACTTCACTTGTTTCATTACTGGATGAATCAGTGTTTTTGAACAAATCTCTTGAGTGAATGATTCAATGACTCACTCATAAAGACTTCACTTGTTTCATTACTGGATGAATCAGTGTTTTTGAACGAATCTCTTGAGTGAATGATTCAATGACTCACTCATAAAGACTTCACTTGTTTCATTACTGGGTGAATCAGTGTTTTTGAACGAATCTCTTGAGTGAATGATTCAATGACTCACTCATAAAGACTTCACTTGTTTCATTACTGGGTGAATCAGTGTTTTTGAACGAATCTCTTGAGTGAATGATTCAATGACTCACTCATAAAGACTTCACTTGTTTCATTACTGGATGAATCAGTGTTTTTGAATGAATCTCTTGAGTGAATGATTCAATGACTCACTCATAAAGACTTCACTTGTTTCATTACTGGGTGAATCAGTGTTTTTGAACGAATCTCTTGAGTGAATGATTCAATGACTCACTCATAAAGACTTCACTTCTTTCATTACTGGGTGAATCAGTGTTTTTGAACGAATCTCTTGAGTGAATGATTCAATGACTCACTCATAAAGACTTCACTTGTTTCATTACTGGATGAATCAGTGTTTCTGAACAAATCTCTTGAGTGAATGATTCAATGACTCACTTATAAAGACTTCACTTGTTTCATTACTGGATGAATCAGTGTTTTTGAACGAATCTCTTGAGTGAATGATTCAATGACTCACTCATAAATACTTCACTTGTTTCATTACTGGATGAATCCGTGTTTTTGAACGAATCTCTTGAGTGAATGATTCAATGACTCACTCATAAAGACTTCACTTGTTTCATTACTGGATGAATCAGTGTTTTTGAACAAATCTCTTGAGTGAATGATTCAATGACTCACTCATAAAGACTTCACTTGTTTCATTACTGGATGAATCAGTGTTTTTGAACGAATCTCTTGAGTGAATGATTCAATGACTCACTCATAAAGACTTCACTTGTTTCATTACTGGGTGAATCAGTGTTTTTGAACGAATCTCTTGAGTGAATGATTCAATGACTCACTCATAAAGACTTCACTTGTTTCATTACTGGATGAATCAGTGTTTCTGAACGAATCTCTTGAGTGAATGATTCAATGACTCACTCATAAAGACTTCACTTGTTTCATTACTGGGTGAATCAGTGTTTTTGAACGAATCTCTTGAGTGAATGATTCAATGACTCACTCATAAAGACTTCACTTGTTTCATTACTGGATGAATCAGTGTTTTTTGAACGAATCTCTTGAATGAATGATTCAATGACTCACTCATAAAGACTTCACTTGTTTCATTACTGGATGAATCAGTGTTTTTGAACGAATCTCTTGAGTGAATGATTCAATGACTCACTCATAAAGACTTCACTTGTTTCATTACTGGGTGAATCAGTGTTTTTGAACGAATCTCTTGAGTGAATGATTCAATGACTCACTCATAAAGACTTTACTTCTTTCATTACTGGATGAATCAGTGTTTCTGAACAAATCTCTTGAGTGAATGATTCAATGACTCACTCATAAAGACTTCACTTGTTTCATTACTGGGTGAATCAGTGTTTTTGAACGAATCTCTTGAATGAATGATTCAATGACTCACTCATAAAGACTTCACTTGTTTCATTACTGGATGAATCAGTGTTTCTGAACGAATCTCTTGAGTGAATGATTCAATGACTCACTCATAAAGGCTTCACTTGTTTCATTACTGGATGAATCAGTGTTTCTGAACGAATCTCTTGAGTGAATGATTCAATGACTCACTCATAAAGGCTTCACTTGTTTCATTACTGGATGAATCAGTGTTTTTGAACAAATCTCTTGAGTGAATGATTCAATGACTCACTCATAAAGACTTCACTGGTTTCATTACTGGATGAATCAGTGTTTCTGAACGAATCTCTTGAGTGAATGATTCAATGACTCACTCATAAAGACTTCACTTGTTTCATTACTGGATGAATCAGTGTTTCTGAACGAATCTCTTGAGTGAATGATTCAATGACTCACTCATAAAGGCGAAACACAATAAACGCTGTCATGTTCTCTTGCGTTGGGATGCTGGTGTTTGGGAACGCAATCATGTGAGACGCTTCTGGAGGGAAATAAACCAAATAATTCTGATGACAGACTTTGACACGAACATTTGAGATGCTGCGATGCCATTGGTCCGCTGGTTAGGCCAGTTATCCAATCACAGCCTCCGCTGAGGCAGTCACATGAGGGTTTGAGGGATTTATTCAGTAAACGTGTTTCCATCGTAGTTTATGTGCATCTTGGCATTTCCATTAAGTGTTTTTTATGTGATATCCCATATATAGGTGGATGGAAACACAGCTAATGTGCGTCTATGGGATTGTTTTCTCCTGATTTGCACATTGAAGTTTGTTCAATATTGTTAAATATGTTTCCCAGTCAAGTCAAGTCAGTTCAGCTATTATGCATGTATAAATATTAGTTTTCACAATAGAGACTTTTGAATCTTTGCAAATCTGAGCACCGTTTCAGGCCTGAGACTTTCCCTCAGGAAATATTAAACTATAGAGATGTGACTGGTGATTTGTCTTTCCGTTGGGATTTGGGAAGCGCGTGGCGTCAGGGTTCAGTGTTGTGCGCTGCAGTAAAGGACAGTCGGACGGTCGCTGGAACGTCACTAACTACCACTTACACTGTGGATGAGATTCAGCCGATCTATTTATAACCCGAGAATGTGAGACAGACGCAAAAGATCTCTGACCGAAGCTCAGCTTTGTGTCTTTTCTCTGGATTACAGCAATGAGCTTCACTGGAAACATATTTAGTCATATTTATCATCAATAAATCCAATTTGTTTCAATGCACAGCTAGTCATATGTTCATACTTTTCAACTAAGCAATTTGAATAAATGCATTTTGAAAATATGAATATTTAAATAAAATTTGATTCCTAGGTAATGCATGATAGTACATCGCATTGTATGTTACATAGGATAAACGTGTCTGCTAAGTACATAAATGTAAATAATAAACATTAAAGAGCACTGGCTCTACTAGAGCAGGTTTTCCTGCTTGAATGTTGATTATTCCTCATATTCTCCATTGTTGCGGCTCCTCTCTTCCAAGTCTGTCAGTAACGCTGTTTAGTTCCTGTCTCTATGAAGCCCCGCCTTCTGAACAGCACACTGTGCTCTGATTGGTCGGCTGGAGCAGTGTGTTGTGATTGGTCAAGCAGGGAAACGCCCCTCCATTTCCCATAACCACCACTTTCAACACACTACTAACTAACTCAACCAGGCCCCGCCCCTTTATTCTGCATATTTAAATGAGGAATATTGTGACGTGTTCGAAACTCAAGAGTACATCAGGGAGTTCAGAAACACTAAAGAAAGACGAACATGGAAGAAAGCAGAATATGTGCTCTTTAATATTTATAGCACTGACTGAGTGTTGATACGGTGTGGAACAGGTAATAATAGGTAGGAAAAAGAAGAATTTGGGTGTTTTGATCCCTTTTGGCCTCACATTATGAGTGTTCGTGAGCGTGAGTGAGATGACAGGATCCCACAGCGGCATTCTGGGAGCAGCGCTGACCTCTACTTTACAGCACGGATTCGACCGAAACAGCCAATTACCGCCCATGACTTTCCCTCCAATCACAGACTGACACAGAACAACACAAGCAAACAGACAGATCTACAGATGCCAGTTACTGAACATCTCTGTCAAACTAACGAATGTTAATATTCTTTCAACAGCTCAAACAGAATGCATATAATTATGTAATGCATGTGTAATAATATTCACAAACAATAACATTATGCTAATGTGCTCTTGACCTAGTTTCTCTGTATTGCCCTTTATCTATAAGCTATAATTGTCTTTTGTTTCTGCATGTTCTTTCTCATTATGAATAAAAAGAGTTGAGAAAGATCTGTCAAACATGCAAAGGCATTCAATAGTCACGTAAATATAGCCTGGGAAACATTTTAGTGCATTTAGTAATGAGCTCATCTGAACGCAAGATCCTTAGGGAACATGTGATTAAAGAGTCTATATGAGGGATGTGTGTGTGACAGTAAATGTCCTTTAAGACCTAATAATCAGTGTTTTTAACCCTTTACCTCCACAAACGCTCAACATCATGTGTCTGATCTATGGTTGTTGAATACTATGAAGTTTTAAGAGTGTTTTCATGCGGCATATATAGATTTATGAACAAAGACTCATATGAATCATGCATTTCTAAGGCGTCTAAATCATGGAAATGTCACCGTTTCAATCTCCTGCAGTCGTTCTGTGTCTGATTGATAGTTCAGACTCTGTTATCCAGTAAAAGTCTTCTAGTGTAACTGTCCAAACGCTCAGCTCGAGCTTCAGTCAAATCTGACCTGATTTATCAAGGAAACGCAGCAATAACTTTGATATTGTTAGTGATATTTCATCTGGACTGAAGCAGCTTTACTTGATCATCATCATCATTTATTATAAAAATCATGAGTGTCAAATATGATCATCGGGTTTATTAGTTCACCTGTCAATCATCATTGTATTGCATTGCATTATGTTTCAAAACTACAGAGCTTTGATTAAACATTTAAATATTATTACTGGCAGATATTGATGCATTTTATGCCAGTATCTGCTATACAGTTATAAAGCAAGGACATTTCAAGCTGTTATTCCTTCATATTTACTCACTATATCATACTATATGAGCCATAAACCCTCACTCTAAAAAATGCTGGGTTGTTTCAACCCATGGTTGGGTCACATATGGACAAATCCAAACATAAACCAAAAAAAACGGCTGGTATTTATTTCTTCACATTTTAAACCCAACGGTTGGATTTGTCCATATTTAACCCAAACATGGGTTGAAACAACCCAGCATTTTTTTTTTTTTTTTTTTTAGAGCGCTGATACATTAAATATGATTTTTTATTTTCTTTTATATTATGTGTAAAATTTCACCAAACAGTTCCGGGCTATTATTTCATATATCAGGCTTTAACTAAAGTCATAAAGCGTCAGTGAATGAATGAGTGGCTCTAAAAGCGGCTCAGAGCCGCACCTGTCGCGCTTTAAACTCGCCATCACAAACCAAACCCTTACTGTTTATTTATACATTATATAAAAATAAATCAAATTAAAAACATCACTAAAGATTCATTTAAATACGTTTTTTAAACTGTTCAGTGTCAGTCGCCTCCATACTGGGGCTTTCAACGGTCAAATAAGAACTCGACCGTTAAACATTTAATTTAAAAATTTAAACCAACGGTCGGTTTTGTCTATGTTTGACCGTTGAAACAGCCCAGTATTTAAGACTGATTTAAACAATAAACTATATTTGAGTGAACTACACAACTTTCTGCCGCAGTCTGACCTTGTGAGGAGCTTTGAGGAGTCTGTGGACTCCTGCGGTCTGATTGATGAGAGGAATATCTCCTCTGAAGGTGTAGAGAGGAGGTCTGGTCGGCTCCGGGAAATTGGTGCTGTTGAACGGATCGGTGTCGTCTAAAAACTGAACCCGGCACACAAACGAAGACATGATGCATCCATGCACGGGCCGCCGTTTCCAAGCGCGTCGGTAACGACAACAACACAGTCAGCGGGACTTTCGGCGGATCCGCGCAAATGCGACAGACGTGGGAAAAGCAGGAGCTGCGCGCGCCCGTTACCGTGCAGTGCTGAGCGCGAGTGTCCGTCCGTGTCACGGGCGCGTGAAGGTGCGGGACAGCCGGACAGGACGCCCCCCGCGGATTAAGCGCTTTAACAGCGGGAGCCGGTGACTGAGAAACAGCGGCCTCTAGCGGCCAGACACAAGAACACTGGTTCCTTATACATACAGTACATTTACTACAGTAACCACAGGAGACAGCACGGGCTGAGATTTAACCCTCTCGCTGTTCCGCTCTGTTTGGCCCCGAGAACGGTGTCTTATTCCCGAAAGTTAATGTTATCGCATTGCACTAAAACCTAACAGGATGTACATGCCAAAAAATGTATTTTTTTGTCCTTTTTTATCCTAGTCAAAAAAAGGCCCAGCTTGTTTCTTATCCCATATTATCACAAAATATTCAATCTTTTTGTCAACTATGGAGGACCAAATTACTCAAAATGAAATGATTCAATAAAACAACAATTAAATGTACCAGTTTATTCTGAAATAATTAACTAATGAATTAAATTAATTATTAATTAAATAAATGTAGCTATTTATTTTGTAAAATTACAATTACATTTATTGTTTAATATATTTCAACTACCTCTTCCACACACACTATTGTTAAATTATATTTTTCATTATTAAATGTGCTTTTTCAAGCCGTTTTTCATAATAATATGCTGCGTTTACGAATGACGCCAATCAACAGGCAGTGGGCGGTGCTTGGCGCTGATTGGTTGAAGAGTTGAAGAGTCGTCAGACATGACAAATCGATCTTTGTGTGGTGTGGTGACATCACGGAACGCCAAGGGTGCTTGTTTCTTATTTATGCCGGAAAATGTATTTTGACTCTATTGAATTTTCTAAAAACCTGAATACTATGAGAACTGTGGCTGTGTTTAAGGACTTGGCACTTAATCTGGACTGAAAGACTGTTGGACTTGTTTTTGGATGACAATGATGACAAACACGTCATTCGTAAATGCAGCATATTATTTTGAAAAAGCATATTTAATAAACATAACAATACTGTGTTTTGAAGAGGTAATTGTGAAATACACTCACCTAAAGGATTATTAGGAACACCATACTAATACTGTGTTTGACCCCCTTTCGCCTTCAGAACTGCCTTAATTCTACGTGGCATTGATTCAACAAGGTGCTGAAAGCATTCTTTAGAAATGTTGGCCCATATTGATAGGATAGCATCTTGCAGTTGATGGAGATTTGTGGGATGCACATCCAGGTCACGAAGCTCCCGTTCCACCACATCCCAAAGATGCTCTATTGGGTTGAGATCTGGTGACTGTGGGGGCCATTTTAGTACAGTGAACTCATTGTCATGTTCAAGAAACCAATTTGAAATGATTGGAGCTTTGTGACATGGTGCATTATCCTGCTGGAAGTAGCCATCAGAGGATGGGTACATGGTGGTCATAAAGGGATGGACATGGTCAGAAACAATGCTCAGGTAGGCCGTGGCATTTAAACGATGCCCAATTGGCACTAAGGGGCCTAAAGTGTGCCAAGAAAACATCCCCCACACCATTACACCACCACCACCAGCCTGCACAGTGGTAACAAGGCATGATGGATCCATGTTCTCATTCTGTTTACGCCAAATTCTGACTCTACCATCTGAATGTCTCAACAGAAATCCAGACTCATCAGACCAGGCAACATTTTTCCAGTCTTCAACTGTCCAATTTTGGTGAGCTTGTGCAAATTGTAGCCTCTTTTTCCTATTTGTAGTGGAGATGAGTGGTACCCGGTGGGGTCTTCTGCTGTTGTAGCCCATCCGCCTCAAGGTTGTGCGTGTTGTGGCTTCACAAATGCTTTGCTGCATACCTCGGTTGTAACGAGTGGTTATTTCAGTCAAAGTTGCTCTTCTATCAGCTTGAATCAGTCGGCCCATTCTCCTCTGACCTCTAGCATCAACAAGGCATTTTCGCCCACAGGACTGCCGCATACTGGATGTTTTTCCCTTTTCACACCATTCTTTGTAAACTCTAGAAATGGTTGTGCGTGAAAATCCCAGTAACTGAGCAGATTGTGAAATACTCAGACCGGCCCGTCTGGCACCAACAACCATGCCACGCTCAAAATTGCTTAAATCACCTTTCTTTCCCATTCTGACATTCAGTTTGGAGTTCAGGAGATTGTCTTGACCAGGACCACACCCCTAAATGCATTGAAGCAACTGCCATGTGATTGGTTGATTAGATAATTGCATTAATGAGGAATTGAACAGGTGTTCCTAATAATCCTTTAGGTGAGTGTATATTAAACAATAAATGTTGTGTTTTCATATAATTTTACAAAATAAATAGATACATTTATTTATTTAATTAATTATTTCAGAATAAACTGGTACATTTAATTGTTGTTTTATTGAATTCATTATTTATTTAATCATTTCATTTTGAGTAATTTGGTCCTCCATAGTCAACTAGCTGTTTGCACATGTTTTGTATTTAATCTTTTGGAACCGATTAATCGTGTTTTTCCTCAGTATTTTTGTTTGTGCTTACATGTGTGGTTTACATTTTTAAAATTTTTAAACCCAACGGTTGGATTTGTCCATATTTGACCCCAAAATAAATGTGTCAACTTGTTTTCTACTTGTTTTATATTTCTTTTTTGGAACTGAAAAAAATAAATAAATACATTTTCCTAAGTATTTTTGTTTTCTGAAAAAAATATAAAAATTAGGTGAGTTTTGTGCTTAAAACAAGAACAAATATCTGCCCGTGGGGTCAGAAAAATAATCTTGTTTTCTCTTTAAATTAATTTTATTTTTCTGACCCCACGGGCAGTTTATTTTTTTATTTTAAGCATAAACTCGTGGCCGTCAGCTATGAGGTCTATGATGTGTATGTATACAGGTATAATAAAGGTAAACATTTAATATTTGACAGCTGTTTTAGGATAGAAATATTAAACACAAGAATGCAAACTAATAAACTTGCGTCTAATTTCGCCATTTTGAATTGAAAGCAGGCCTGTAATTTGCGTGATTCAAGTAACTGTCAATGTGAGAGCACAAGAAACATTAACAAAGTCGTTTTTTATCATATTAGGCATAAGATTAATAATGAATTGTGAATGAATTTAACAAACTAGTTACCTAACTTTCCTGGTATAGCCTTTAGTAATGAACCCGTCTAAGAAAATGATTCCTAAATAAATCAGATAAATATCAGTTGGCCCTATGTTTACTTCCTTCACTGGCACTTGAGGAATGAGGAGAGAGCAGGTACTGAACAATAATCTACTGCCCATTTTAAAGCTATTGTTATCCAATTACTTTGGCCTTCAGATGTCTTAAAACGCACATACACTATATTGCCAAAAGTATTGGGACGCCCCTCCAAATCCCTGAGTTCAGGTGTTCAATCCCTTCATGGCCACAGGTGTATAAATCAAGCACTAGGCATGCAGACGCTTCTACAAACATTTGTGAAAGAATGGGTCGCTCTCAGGAGCTCAGTGAACTCAAGCGTGGTACCGTGATAGGTTGCCACCTGTGCAATAAGTCCATTCCTGACATTTCCTCACTACTAAATATTCCACGCTCAACTGTTAGTGGGATTACAACAAAGAGGAAGCAATTGGGAACAACAGCAACTCAGCCACGAAGTGATAGGCCACGTAAAATCACAGAGCGGGGTCAGCGCATGCTGAGGGTCACAGTGTGCAGAAGACGCCAACTTTCAATTCAATAGCTCCAGACCTCCAAACTTCTGTGGCCTTCAGATGAGCTCAAGAACAGTGTGTAGAGAGCTTCATGGAATGGGTTTCCATGGCCGAGCAGCTCATCCAAGCCTTACATCACCAAGAGCAATGCAAAGCGTGGGATGCAGTGGGATAAAGCACGCCGCCACTGGACTCTAGAGCAGTGGAGACGTGTTCTCTGAGTGACCAATCACGCTTCTCTGTCTGCCAATCCCATGGACGAGTCTGGGTTTGGCGGTTGCCAGGGGAACGGGACTTGCCTGACTGCATTGTGCCAAGTGTAAAGTTTGGTGGAGGGGGGATTATGGGGTGGGGTTGTTTTTCAGGGGTTGGGCTTGGCCCCTTAGTTCCAGTGAAAGGAACTCTTAATGCTTCAGCATACCAAGACATTTTGGACAATTTCATGCTCCCAACTTTGTGGGAACAGTTTGGGGATGGCCCCTTCCTGTCCCAACATGACTGCACTCCAGTGCACAAAGCGTCGGTCCATAAAGACATGGATGAGCGAGTTTGGTGTGGAGGAACTTGACTGGCCTGCACAGAGTCCTGACCTCATCCCGATAGAACACCTTTGGGATGAATTAGAGCGGAGACTGCGAGCCAGGCCTTCTCGTCCAACATCAGTGCCTGACCTCACAAATGCGCTTCTAGAAGAATGGCCTAAACCTTGTGGAAAGCCTTCCCAGAAGAGTTGAAGCTGTTATAGGTGCAAAGGGTGGGACAGCTCCATATTAAACCCTACGGATTAAGAATGGGATGTCATTAAAGTTCATGTGCATGTAAAGACAGTCCCAAAACTTTTGGCAATATAGTGTATGTAGATGAGAGAAATCACAGTTTTGCCCCTGAACCCCCCTAATTACCTCAATTTGGGACCTCAGTTATTATAAAACCCTGCCTATAGTCCTGCATATACTATACTCACTTAATTTTGATGATTTTCTCAGAAAACAAGACTTGTGTTTTTTTTACAATCGCTAAGGACACATTTCTCAATACTTGGGTAATTTTTTAAAACTCTTCACACCGTGATCACGACCAAATTTCAGCTTCACAGCAGTTCATTTCACATTCAAAATGCACTTAAACTACCAAAACACTTCATTCATGTCTCAAATCAACTCATTCTTCCAGAACACTAGCAAAGATTTTAACCACCAAACACACACTGTCACTCATAAAACACAGACCTGATAAAACACTAACATCAGGAGCTTTATACAACGGTTTCTTTTGTAAAAATTTCTTCACAAAACAAGAATGACAAGCAATTGATCAACACCACAATCTTATTGAAGTGCTTTAAAGTGCAAGGCTCTTAATATCTGATTGACCTGAGACTAATATAAAGCTCTGATCAGAAGTGTGTGAAGTGTGTGATACAGCAGCAGAGGGCAGCAGAGGCTCACGAGACTGAACCTGATCATCAGTCATCAATATATGAACACACACACACCAGAGACCCAGTGAAAGCTTGTGACGTTTAGATCAGACAATGCAAAACAGTGCACTACGCACACACACACTCACATATGCACACACACTCACAGTCACACACTCTCTCACACACAGACACACACTCTCATAGTCACTCGCTCACACACACACTCTCACACACACACACACACACACACACAGAAACTCTCACAAGCTTATATACAAACACAGACACACACAGACACACACTCTCAGTCACTCGCTCACACACACACACAGAAACTCTCACAAGCTTATATACAAACACAAACACACACACACAGACACACACTCTCATAGTCACTCGCTCACACACACACAGAAACTCTCACAAGCTTATATACAAACACACACACACAAACATTAATGTTGGTGCACCTATCATTATGAGGACATTCCATAGACGTAATAGTTTTTATACTGTACAAACTGTACATTCTTTCCCCCTACCCCTAAACCTACCCATCACACAAACACACACACACACAAACAAACACACACACACACACACACACACACACACACACACACATTACCCCTACCCCTAAACCTACCCATCACACAAACACACACACACTACCCCTAAACCTACCCATCACACTCACACACACACACAACCCCTAAACCTACCCATCACACTCACACACACACACACACACTACCCCTAAACCTACCCATCACACTCACACACACTACCTCTACCCCTAAACCTACCCATCACACTCACACACACACACACACACACACACACTACCCCTAAACCTACCCATCACACACACACACACACTACCCCTAAACCTACCCATCACACTCACACACACACACAACCCCTAAACCTACCAATCACACTCACACACACTACCTCTACCCCTAAACCTACCCATCACACTCACACACACACACACACTACCCCTAAACCTACCCATCACACACACACACACACACTACCCCTAAACCTACCCATCACAGGAAACATTCTGCCTTTTTACATTTTAATAAAACATTGTTTAGTATGTTTTTAAAGCTATTTTTATTATGAGGACACAGGAAATGTCCTCATAAACCACGTTTACGTTGTAATACCAGTGTAATACCCATGCCATTATACACATTTGTGTCCTCATAAATCACAAACACACACACAGACACACACACTCTCATAGTCACTCGCTCACAGACACTCTCACACACACACAGAATCTCACAAGCTTATATACAAACACACACACACACACTCTCTCTCTCTCACACACAGACACACACTCACATAGCCACACAAACGTACACACACAGACACACCCACACAAACTCTCACAAGCTTATATACAAACACACACACACACACTCTCTCTCTCTCTCACACACAGACACACACTCACATAGCCACACAAACATACACACACAGACACACCCACACAAACTCTCACAAGCTTATATACAAACACACACACACACACTCTCTCTCTCTCTCACACACAGACACACACTCACATAGCCACACAAACGTACACACACAGACACACCCACACAAACTCTCACAAGCTTATATACAAACACACACACAGACACACACTCACATAGTCACACACACGCTCACACACATTCACATTCATGCTCAAGAAACATTTATGATTATTATCAATGTTGAAATCAATTCAGATTTGTGTGGAAACTGATATTTTATTTCTCAGGATTCTTTGATGAATAGGAAGTTCAAAAGAACAGCATTTATTTGAAATAGAATCTTTAACATTATAAATGTCTTTACTGGCAATTTTGATCAGTATAGTGTATATGAAAATGACCTTCACAGATCTGTTTCAAGGCTGAATTTGTCCTGTCGGATCACAGAAACTGATCTCAGACGTCTTATCAGTCGTATATTAGTTACTCATTATCATTAATTAACTGCAGGGGAAACAAACAGGAAAAAAACAGAACAATAATGTCATAAACATGACCTGAAGTTCAGGTGTGATGTTTACAGTCCTCTGGTTACTTGATGCCAGGACACTGCAAAAAATAATTCAGTATCTCGGTCTAGTTTTCCAGTACAAATATCTAAACATTCTTAAATTAAGATAAATTTACTGGAGAAGGTTTTTATATACAGTATTTACTTCAAAAACAAGAACAAATATAGCTGCAATTATTGGGCACAACAAAAGCCAAACACAACAGAAGCAAACAAGGAAGCGAGCATCAGACCAACTGCAAACATGAGTAAAGACATTTGGAGCCATTTTTTAAGCAAAAAGGTTGAAAACCCATTGAGTTGTATAGAGCCAGCTTCATGTTTTGTTTAATTATAGCGCCACCAAGTGGCACAGTCCCACTGATTTTTGTGTGTGTACTCAGAGTGCCCCCATACATAAGCGTGCCAAATCTCATTTCGTTTCGGAGTTATAGACATTTGTATTTATGAGCATATAAAAAAATGACCCACACCGACTTTGATTGCATTTTTTTTGCCTCTTACTATCAAAATGTTGACATTTGGCCTTAGACTTATTAACCCACTATGATTCCGATTTTCCTACGGTGGTTTTGTCTCAATCGGACTAACGGAAAATTGTTTAAGCGCTAAATCACAACGTTGCACAAACTATAAAGCGAAACCTAGCATGTTTGGTATCGTTGGACTTGGCAAGGATTCAGTAATCTAAGGAGATGACTTTCGTGAAAACAAGTAAATCAATTCTAAAGTTATACGCATGTGAATATTTGATTTTACCACTAGGTGGTGCTGGTTCGAAACTTCACAGGCTTCTTCAGGGCATCGTGCCAATGACCCATACCGAGTTTCGTACCGATATGCTAATGTGTTCATAAAATACAGCATTTTACTACAAAATTCAAAATGGTCAATCATGCGGCCTCTAACGAGACCACTTTTATGGTTTTTGGACAAACTGTTCAGAAGTTATAAGCAAAAATAGCCATTTCCATATCTCCAGGCCAGTAGGTGGCGCTGCTCCGAAACGCAGCATGTTGCTTCAGGTCATGCTTGTGATGATATGGACCAAGTTTGGTCAGAATACGATAACGGAGATACAGCCTTACGGCTATTTTCGCAAACGCTATGAAAAATTTGTTCACACATTTTTCGAAAACGGTTTAACTAATCAACTTGAATTCCATAACTTTTTGTTGGCATGTTCTGAAGATGATCTGGTTTAAATTTCACGAAAATAAGATCAACAGTCTAAGAGGAGTTTGAAAAAGTAGTTTTTCACAATATTCAAAATGGCGGGAACATTTTTATGATGGAATATGACGTCATAGGGTGCAATCGAATCGCCATGAGCCAAGGAATCAGAGGAAAAAAGAATCGTATCTAGCCCTTACGGTTCAAAAGTTATTCGCCCAAACATGAGTGAAACTTTGGACAGGTGGTGGCGCTAGAGGGATTGAGTTAGAGACTCCAGAATTGGTGTAGTTAATATTAGGCCAGTCCTCTATTAGTGTGCCAAGATGATCCAAGTTGAATTTGGTGAAAACAGACAAACGCTCAACGAGGAGTTCGAAAAAGTAGTTTTTTTTAAAGAAAATCTAAATGGACAGGAAGTTCGGTTAACTATGGCAAAATTGGTATCTATATTTCATTACAATAGGCTAACTTATTCAAAAGTTATTAGCATTTTGGGAAATTTCATTATAACTATCCTGAAACTTTTTGAGTACCTTCAGCGCCAGGGCATGGTGCCGATGACACATACCGAGTTCCGTAATGATGCGCCAATGCGTTAATAAAAAAATTGCATTTTACGATAAAAATCATGAATCAAAAATCACGGAATAAAAGACTAAAAAAAGTTCATTTCGAGTTCTCACAAATCCGTTTATATCTCACAATTCTTAGAAGGATAAACAGTATTGTGAGATATACTCGTTATTCTGTCTTTTCCCCTCACAATTGCGAGTTTATATCCCGCAGTTCTGACTCTTTTTTTCCCTCAGAATTGTGAGTTATAAAGTCCAAACTGGGAGATATAAAACACGCAAATGCAAGAAAAAGAGTCAAGAATTGTGAGATAAAAAGGTTATAGGCTATGTTTAAAAGTTATTATGTAAAATGTTATAGGTTTAAATATTATTTGATGCTGTAACTGCTATGTATGTATGTCCCCTATGAACTGCATATGTGAATATTATGTAGACTCACTGTTCACATCAAATTCATGCTTTAATAGTTTAACTAATCATTGCAGGTTTCATCAGTCCAGTCTGTGACTTGCAACATAAACGTCTGCGTTCGTCTTCTGACGCAATTCTATAAAAATGAAGAGCTTGTTTTTTGCATTCTGATTCTGACATACAAAAAGGCACAGCAAAACATTTTTCTCTTTTTTTTGTCCATTTTCCTCCACTTGTTACGGTATTTTTTTGCAGCCACTATGCGCGCAGCTGCAAGTGACGTAACTGTGACGTCTGCTCCAAATGGGTCTATTGGTTTGTGCGTTATTCGAGAATGCTTTGACGAACCAACTTGAATTCCATAACTTTTTGTCGGCTAGGAGGAGTTCTAGCCCTTACGGTTCAAAAGTTATTAACATAAACGTGAGTGCAAATTTGAACAGGTGGTGGCGCTAGAGGGATTGAGTTAGAGACTCCAAATTTGCTCTGGTGACAGTTCAGACTGTCCTCTATCAGTGTGCCAAATTTGATAACTTTCCCGCAAGCGGTTCTCTCAATGTTCAAGACATCCAGTTCTTCAAACGTTTTATAAAAGTTTTTTCTTGGTTATGCAAATGTTAAGGGAACGTTCCATTTTATTATTCTTCAAACATTATGGCAAGGTTCATTTTTAATGTTTTCTGAACTTTCTGAAACATTTAAAAAACGCTCCATGAACGATGTACACTGATCAGGCATAACATTATGACCACTGACAGGTGAAGTAAATAACACTGATGATCTCTTCATCACGGCTCCTGTTAGTGGGTGGGATATATTAGGCAGCAAGTGAACATTTTGTCCTCAAAGTTGATGTGTTAGAAGCAGGAAAAATGGGCAAGCGTAAGGATTTGAGCGAGTTTGACAAGGGCCAAATTGTGATGGCTAGACGACTGGGTCAGAGCATCTCCAAAACTGCAGCTCTTGTGGGGTGTTCCCGGTCTGCAGTGGTCAGGATCTATCAAAAGTGCTCCAAGGAAGGAACAGTGGAGAACCGGAGACAGGGTCATGGGCGGCCAAGGCTCATTGATGCACGTGGGGAGCGAAGGCTGGCCCGTGTGGTCCGATCAAACAGACGAGCTACTGGAGCTCAGATTGCTCCAGAAGTTAATGCTGGTTCTGATAGAAAGGTGTCAGAATACACAGTGCATCTCAGTTTGTTGTGTATGGGGCTGCATAGCCGCTGACCAGTCAGGGTGCCCATGCTGGACCCTGTCCACCGCCGAAAGCACCAACAGTGGCACGTGAGCATCAGAACTGGACCACGGAGCAATGGAAGAAGGTGGCCTGGTCTGAGGAATCATGTGTTCTTTTACATCACGTGGATGGCCGGGTGCGTGTGCGTGGCTTACCTGGGGAACACATGGCACCAGGATGCACTATGGGAAGAAGGCAAGCCGGCGGAGGCAGTGTGATGCTTTGGGCAATGTTCTGCTGGGAAACCTTGGGTCCTGCCATCCATGTGGATGTTACTTTGACACGTACCACCTACCTAAGCATTGTTGAGACCATGTACAGCCTTTCATGGAAACGGTATTCCCTGGTGGCTGTGGCTCTTCCAGCAGGATAATGCTCCTGACACAAAGCACAAATGGTTCAGGAATGGTTTGAGAAGCACAACAACGAGTTTGAGGTGTTGACTTGGCCTCCAAATTCCCCAGATCTCAATCCAATCGAGCATCTGTGGGATGTGCTGAACAAACAAATCCGATCCATGGAGGCCCCAGCTCACAACTTACAGGACTTAAAGGATCTGCTGCTCACATCTTGGTGCCAGATACCACAGCACACCTTCAGGGGTCTAGAGGAGTCCATCAGAGACGGGTCAGCAAAAGGGGGACCAACACAATATTAGGTCATAATGTTATGCCTGATCGGTGTATAAAGAATGTTTTCGTTTTGAGAACATTATTAAAGATAACTTTGAACGAACGTTCTATTAACGTTACTGGAAGAACGTTTGTTCATAACTTTGAGAGAATGTTTCCTGTTAGCTGGGATGAGTCTATAAATGATTGTTAATGTTTTCCAACATCACTGTGTTTATTTCACGGCTCTCTCGTTCTGCTCACACAATAATCCAGTAATAGCATGATAATGTACAATCAGTTGCTGATCATCATAAAACGAAGCTCTTCAGTGAGTTATAAAAGACCTCAGCGCTTCACGTCACTGTGTTACGCCTCACTTACTCCATGAGTTAAACATGACACGTTCCCTTGCTTAGTAAAATGATTACTACACAATTTATGTAGTGTTAATCACAAATGATTGACCACATGAAGGTCTTAATGGGCAAAACATCTCACGTCTTATGTAATCGGTTCAATAAGTTGCTTGAAAAAACGTCTTGATCTGCAGCTGAGCTGTTCAAACGGCATCAATGATTCCTTACGCCTCAAATAGCATTACATTTACACTCAACGAAGTGCCTGTCAGTTATTATAAAGCGTGTTGGACTTCAGTATGGGATGTGCATGGATTTATGATGTATAGGGTGTATCTGTAAGATAGGACACTTGACCTGTACACCCCGCCTTGTTCGATCGCTATCAGGTAAATATGACTGACAGCAGTTTCTCTTCACTCATTTCTGCACTAATGTCTGGAATAAACCGTCAGTCATTATATAAAGGACATCTGAGTCACTTTTATGAATATGAATAAATATTTTGAACCCCAAATTCAAAATCAAGATAAAATCGTAACACTTTAGTCGAGAGTCCAATTCTCACTGCTTATTATCATGCATATTACCAGGATATTGGCTGTTTATTAATGCCTTATTCTGTATGATCATATTCTACATCCCTTAATCTAAACATAACTACCTTTCTAACTATTAATAAGCAGTAATTATGAGTTTATTGAGGCAAAACTTGTATTTAATAGTGAGAATTGGACACATCTAAAGTGTGACCAATAAAATATATCTTTATGATTTTTTTTTTTTTTTATGTGACTTTATGCCTATTTTTAACTGCAGTTAACAATGAAAAAGAATCTCAATGTATTAGTAAAATAATAATTGTAAAATATATTTTATAACTGGTAAAAACAATAATGAAAACCTATAAAAATAAAACCTATAATAAAAATGTAAATAATAAACAGTGAATTCAATCCTTCATAAATACACAATAAAAAAAATAAAAAAATAAAATATTATAAAAAAATACACTACTGTTCTAAAGTTGAGCCTCTTCTGCTCACCAAGGCTGCGTTTATTTGATCCAAAAAATACAGTAAAAATTGTGAAATATTATTACAACATAAATCAGCTGTTCTCTATGTGAATATATAGTAAAGTGTAATTTATTCCTGTAATCAAAGCTGAATTTATCATCATTACTCCAGTCTTCAGTGTCACATGACCCTTCACACATCATTCAATATGAGGATTTTTGTGTGGAAACTGATACATTCTCCGGATTCTTTGATGAATAGAATGTTCCAAAGAACAGCATGTATTTGAAATAGAATCTTTTGTATCGTTATAAATGTCTTTACTGTCACTTTTGATCAGTTCAATGTGTCCTTGATGAATAAAAGTATTTTTTTGCAAAACTTTTTTTTCTGTCCAAAATGCAAGAATGCACAGATACTAGAGCGAGCATCTGCCCTTTTTTCAACCAGACAAACCTTGATCCTACACCTCTGTCAAAATGCTGTGTGTGTGTGTGTGTGTGTGTGGGAGGGATGTCAGTGCTAAAGGTCACCTTGTGAATGTCGCTGCCAGTATTTATTGACATCCCCTGCCATCACTCCATCTCTTCTCTTCTCTTCCATCACTGAGACCAAACGCAGCAGGAATGAAGTTTAAGCTGAAGCTTCCCAATCCGGGTCTGGATGAGCGGATTCCCTCTCACGCCGAGCTGGAGAAGCTGGAGGTGGAGGAGGCTGGAGAGCGGCCGCAGTGGGACAACAAAACCCAGTACATGCTGACCTGTGTGGGTTTCTGTGTGGGGCTGGGCAACGTCTGGAGGTTCCCCTACCTCTGCCAGAGCCACGGAGGAGGTGAGCCGGACAAAACACCACACGTACAAACATCTGGACGCCGGAACAAGCATCTGTATCTGTAGGGGGTTAGGCCTGCGTTTAAAACATTATACAGTTTTAACAACTATCTAACAAACTTAATATGATGCATATCTGTCCGTCAAGATTAATATTTGCATCTATTTGATCGTATTCACATTTAAAAATGCATTAATTCAAATTGCTTAGAGTCAGCATAACTGTGTTCAGTGTGAACATGGTTAAAATATGACTAGCTGTGGAACATACAATATTCCGTTAGTTAGATGTATGGATGATAAATATATTAAACTGGTTATTGTGTATTTAAAACACAAATCTGACCTGTTTCATTTATGCATGACTGTTATTAGTTTATGTTAAAGCTGTAATTTGAATGGATGGAAGTTTTATATGCAATTCAAATACATACATCCTAAATATTCTTTGAGCGCACTAATATCTGAGGTCTCAATGTGTTTGAATCAGTGATTTTTAGCGCATGTATGAAGTCAGTTCTGCGCAAGCTCACATCAACATCATCCACTAACTATCAAACACTGACACACTTCACGTTCAGCACGACATCTATTAGCATTTCAAACACAACGTCTTTAAATCACCACCAAAGCCACTTGGTTTGATGTTTTGCATGTGATATAATGACATTACGTTTATGATTGTTTTTAAAGGAGCAGTGCATTCAAATATTTGATTTAGAGAAAAATTGACGTAATTTTTGAAATATATCAGTGGATTAAAAGCAATTCGCCAAAAAGTGTTTCTGGGAATAGTAAAATACAACCCATAAATATCATCATGTTTGCTTGTTTTTTAAAGATGGAAGTGATATAATTCTGTGTTCATACGCATATAAACGCACTATAATCACGCCTCATAAAACCCAAATGCTCGTAATGGGCTGCAAGGAGTCATTTAAAACAATTATAGTTAAACATTAATTCAACAAAGATTGATTACGCTATTAAAACTGCATGGAAGTTTCCATTCAGAAACGCAGTGAACGTCTTCATGTGTCCGTTTGATAGTTTAATATAGAGAAATAATTACTCTTCAAGTGGTGTTTGTAGGGTAAGCAGTACATTCATCAAGAGACTTAAATAGTAAAGATGATCCCACATTATTTAACATGTCAATTCCAATGGTACATTTCAATCAATCAATGCTAAGAATTCTCAGAAACAGCAATGAGATGAAATGAAGAGCAAATCTGCATCTTGGATTTTCCTCTTTCCTGATTTTTATGGTACGGGTCAAACTGACTCTAATTAGATTCAATAGAATTCTCCATTCCATAAAATACAAAATAATGAAAATAAAATAAGAAATAATCAGGTAAAAGCAGTAAACAATTAATGTTACTTCTCACACTCAAACGTTTCAGAAGTGTGGAAAAAACACTTTTTCGGTGTGTTTTCCTAAAGCTCAAACAGCAGAATCGCGACGCTCGCAACGACAAAATCATGGGTTCGACTCCATGCATGCATGAACTGATATAAATGCATCAGTCAATCAACAGGGTAAAGATCCGCCAATTGCAGGTTAGTCTGCATCAAAAAACTTTTTTATTTTGGTCTGTGCAACCATGAAATATCATGGTCATCATAGGTTAACCAGTATTTCTGACAGCTCAACAATCGGCCTTATAAACCAAAGTCTGCGCTCAAAAGTTCCATATGAAACATTTCTCAAATGATCTGAGCATATCCACGTTCATTTTATATCTCTACACTCGTACTTCTCCCGAGGAGAAACATCTGAGACGTCAATGAAGCGTGCAGTAACAGAAATCTGAGTTATGAAAGCACATCTTCATCATGATCCTGCATGAAGTGACTGAGCAGTTTCACCTCCACCTCATCAGGTTATCGTCACGTGGACTTTTGAAGCTGATAAGAGTCAAGCGCTCAGATAAAGACTCAGATGTTTGCTGACATCACTGTGTTTCCTAAACAGTTGCTTCAGTGTGACACAGCGAAATACTGCACATGCATTTACACCCTATACTGATCTATAACAACAAAAACATAACGCAAGACCATGGACAGAAAACTCAGTTAGGTTCTAGAGTTTGATTTGCTGTCACTTTTGCAATTTTAACCTCAATAGTGATACTCATAATCACTGTAAAGGCAATTTATCTGTTTAAAATGGTAAAAGGCAGTTTTAATAACAAATATAGCTGCAAGCAGCAATTATCGGGGCCAAACACAACAGAAGCAAACAAGGAAGCGAGCATCAGACCAACTGCAAACATGAGTAAAGACATTTGCAGACAATTTTGAGCAAAAACCCATAAACCCATTGAGTTGTATAGAGCCAGCTTCATGTTTTGTTTAATTATAGCGCCACCAAGTGGCACAGTCCCACTGCTTTTTGTGTGTGTCCTCAGAGTGCCCCCATACATAAGCGTGCCAAATTTGGTGAAAATATCTCATTTTGTTTACGAGTTATATATTTACCGCTTGGCTATTAGTCAACCCACTATGATTCTGATTTTCCCACGGTGGTTTTGTCTCAATCGGACTAACGGTTTCGAAGATATTCACGAAAGTTGTTTAAGCGCTAAATCACAACGCTGCACAAACCATAAGGCGAAACCTAGCATGTTTGGTATCGCTGGACTCGGCAAGGATTCAGGAATCTAGGGAGATGAAATTTCTCCCGTCAAAGTAAGTCAACCAAATCCAAAGTTATACGCATGTGAATATTTGATTTTACCACTAGGTGACGCTGGATCGAAACTTCTCCGGCTCATTCAGGGCATTGTGCTGATGACCCAATCAGAAGCTTGGCCCAGCTTGGCCCCACACCAAATAACCGATTTCCATATTTCAGCTCCAGATTTTGAGAGAGGTCATGGTTTTCGGTTGCTTGCCATCAAAAAATCAGCTTGTTATTTAGAAACTAGAAAGCCTGATTTAAGTCTCTTTTTTCAGTTTAAGCAATCGAACGATTTTAAATCATTTCAAGACTCACGTGCTCACGCTGTTTTCTCCTGAGAGCCGCGTCTAGACTGTTCTCTTTTGCGTCTCATGTTCACACGTCACTTCTTTACAGAGAACGATAATTTGTGTTATTTTTCCACTAAACCATGCGATCTGAATGGTCTTGAGCGCTCTCTCCCATCTCACTGCCATCACACTGTAGCGGGGCAGAAATGTCACCAAAATTTGTTTAATGAGTTCCTTTTCTTTGCATTTATAACATAAATCTATGATATATGAGTTATCACACAAGCAACAGTGCTGTCTTTCCGAACATTTGCACTGTGACAACAGAAAAAAATAAGCTATTGAGTAACTTTCATAGACACATTCTGTCAAAGAAAACAAACAGCACAACCGCTGCGAGATACACTGTGTGTTATTCCTCAAAGAATTAACGCATTTAAACAAATCAAATGAGTAAATGATTTAGCTAAGCTATTCATAAATGAGCACTTTGAACGAATCAGTCGAATTCAACTCACTCATTAATACAGTAGCTAACCTACTGGCGGTTTTAGCTTCATATTTAAAAAGTAGCCTATTATTTAATTAATTACTAGCTACTAATTACATCTTCAACAGTGTAATTAGATGACCAATTATTCTCTTTCTAAAAACGATTCCATTATTACCAATTACTTTCTAAATCCCATATCAACCTCAAAGATAGACATGAAACTGCTCTTTTAATTCTTGCAAATAAATAATATAACATTGCATAAATTATTCTTGAACTGACCAAAGTGTTTAAAGGGAGAAGGGTACATTACAGTTTAACATAAGATGTCAAATTTTGTTTTTATAGAAATGTTGTTGTAGTCAGTATTTGAATCACATCAGAAGTAACTGTAAAGTAATTCCTTACTTTACTTTGAAATTACAGTAAATAATGAATTAGTTAGTAATGCATTACACCAGCACTGATTGTGCAACTGCAGTGTAAATGCATTCATGCCGCATCTGAGTTGCATTAAGTGTAAATACAAAGATGGATTTTGTTGATACTGACTTTATTTGAGTGGTAATAGCCACAGTGTCTTCTTATTCTGATTGAATTGATTGATTTAATGTAAGAATCTGACATAAGATATGACAATACATTTAAAAATACCGTTCACCGGATTTATTGCTCAGTTTATTTCACAGTTTTCGACTCTCGACTGAGGGACACATCCTGTATTTTATTGTATTATAATATACCTCTAAACTTTGACTAGGCTAGGCATGTTGCATATTAATTGTTCTAGGAACCTCAAAGGATATTTTAATTTTTGTGTATTTTTTGCGGTCAGAGCCCAAACATAAACTCAAGCCCAGGGCCCCAGTCCCTTCAGTCCTGCCCTGATTCTGTTTATTTGTGCTATTGCTTGTCATTTGTTCTTAATGACTGTTGACTTGTCTTAATATTTATTAAATCACTAATAAGACTTTTTTGTGGTGGGGACAGTGAAAATTTTTGCAGGGCAAGTAAAAATCTGGACCAGAATAAACCTGTAGAAAAGCTCCTTTGCATTGAGCCCTGCAAATATAGAGAGTTCCTTTCAAGACCTGCCTCTTTTGTTATAAAATAGTTTTGTTACTGGGAAAAAATTATTAAAAAATAATGTTAAAACTCTGGGCCCACCAGGAATTTCACTTGGACCCCCCTGCATCTCAAAGCTGGAGCCGGCCAATGACCCATACCGAGTTTCGTAACGATACGCTAATGTGTTTATAAAATACAGCATTTTACTACAAAATTCAGAATGGCTGATGCCCAAAATGGCCGATATGGAAAAATTGGATATCATCCGACTCAGCATGCCATCCCGAATCTAACTTTTTATGCAAAAATAGCCATTTCCGTATCTCCGGACCAGTAGGCGGCGCTGTGGCGAAACGCAGCATGTTGCTTCAGGTCATGCTTGTGATAACATGTACCAGGTTTGGTCAGAATACAATAAAGCGTTGTGGAGATAGAGCCTTATGTCTATTTTCGCAAGCGCTACGTAAAATTTGTTTGCGCATTATTCAAAAACAGTTCGATGAATCGACTTGAATTCCATAACTTTTTGTTGGCATTGTCTGAAGATGATCTGGTTCAATTTCTGTACAAATTGGATAAACTATCTAGTCTATCTAGTATTTTTTTTGGCGGGAAAATTGGCACTAACGAAAATGACATCACAGGATTCAAGAGAATTGTCTTGAGCCACGGAATTTCGAATCTAGCCCTTACGGTTCAAAAGTTATTAGCATAAACTTAAGTCAAATTTTGGACAGGTGGTGGCGCTAGAGGCATTGAGTTAGAGACTCCAGAATTGATGTAGTTAATGTTGGGCCAGTCCTCTACCTGTGTGCCAAATTTCATAACTTTCCCGCAAAAGGTTATATGGGCGGCCATAGACTCAAGAGCGGAAGAAGAGGAAGAAACGGAAGCAGAATAATAAGAACCCCAACGGAAACGGATAATTGTGTGCCATAAAATGATTAAACAGGTGAAAATAAATGATCTCACCGACCGTTTTCCAGGAGCGTTTATGATCCCGTTCCTGATCCTCCTGGTCCTGGAGGGAATTCCGCTCCTGCATCTGGAGTTTGCCATCGGACAGAGACTGAGGAAGGGCAGCGTGGGCGTCTGGAGATCCATCAACCCGTATCTCACTGGAGTCGGTGAGTGTTAAAACAGGATGACCATGTTAACTAGCACATGAGCAGGCCTTAAACAGTGATTCTCCCCCTCAGGCATCGCCTCCATGCTGGTGTCCTTCATGGTGGGCATGTACTACAACACCATCATCGCCTGGGTCATGTGGTACTTCTTCAACTCCTTTCAGGACCCTTTACCCTGGAGTCAGTGTCCCGTCAATGAGAACCGGACAGGTACGGAGCATCGGGATTCATGTCGGTCCACTGTGACGTCACCTGACCGCACACAAAACAACCGAAGGACACCTGTCAAATAAAAAGCAAAATGATTTACATCGCAAAAAATGATTTTCTTGATTTTTAAGGGAAAACAAGATTATTTTTCTGTCTCCATTGTCTCCAAAAAAAAATAATTTTTATTATTAGAATTAAATAGTTTTTATTATTTTTTTAATTAATTAATTGTGTGTAAATGTGCATGCCTGTAATCTAATGTTTTTCTCAATGTAAAACCAAAATTTTATCTTGATGAAATAACTATAATGCATGAGTAGATCCACAGATCCAGGTGTGCTCATGGCTTGTGTGTGTGTGTGTGTGTGTGAACAGGGTTTGTGTCCGAGTGCGAGCGCAGCTCTCCGGTGGATTATTTCTGGTACAGAGAGACGCTCAACACGACGCCGGTGATCGGCACCTCCGGCGGGCTGCAGTGGTGGGTCGTCTTGTGTCTGTTCTGCGCCTGGGCGCTGCTCTGGGTCTGCTGTCTGAGAGGCATCGAGACCACCGGGAAGGTACAGCGCTCGCGTCCATCACGCTTCTGCTCTTTCACATCGCTCTAAACGCGCAGGACTGTCCAGTCAAAATCACTGGGGTTTAATGGTGTTTTGGACCCCATTGACTTTCATCACATACAAAACGAATTATCTTTTTTGTGTGTTTTGCAGAGAATAAAAGATTTGGAATTACATCATAATTTACCTATTATTAACAGTCAGTATTTATCTTATAATCTGGACTTTTATCTCATAATTTCGATTTAGTATGTCATAATTATGACTTTTAAATGTCGGTTTTCACTTAGAATGTCATAAGACGTTGAATGTTTGTAATTGTGACTTTTTACCTCACAATTTCAACTTTTTATGTAATAATTTTGACTTAGTATGTCAGTTATGAATTTGAATGCCAGTTTCGATTGTGCCAGTGTTGACTTTATGCTATAATTATGACTTATTATGTCATAATTTTGATGTTGAATATCATAATTTTGACTTTGAATGTCAGAATTAGGACTTAATATGTAATAATTTACTTTTTTGTCAAAATTATGACGTGTCAATTATGACTTAGAATGTCATGACGTTGAATGTTATCATTTTGACTTTTTACCTAATTTCAACTTTTTGTGTCATAATTTTGACTTGGTATGTCATAATTATGATGTTGCATTTGACTTTGAATGTCAGAATTAGGACTTAATATGTAATAATTGACTTTTTTGTCACAAGGTCAACTTTTTATGTCAAAATTATGACTTAGTATGTCAATTATGATGTTGAATGTCAATTTTAACTTTGGTCATAATTACGACAATGTCTCAATTGTAATAATGAATAATTAATGTCTCATGTAATAATTGACTTTATATCTCAGTTAAATTTTTTGTGTCATAATTTCGTAGCAAAACGACTTTTAATTGTGAATGGGAATTTTTGGTGTCAAACCCTCAACACGCTGTGATGTACAATGTCAGTCAGTGACAACAAATGTATGAACTGGAGTCATAAAAAGACAGTTATTTATTAGAGGACCAACGTAGCAACATAACAATAACCTCGTAAATATATGCGAACATTAACCCAGGGTTACGAATCTCGAAACCTGCCTACCCAAAGTCAATTACTAACCCTGAGGAACACATGAGCAGTGTGAGACATGAAACCAGATAACCCGAGGTTAATCCAAGGCCAGATATCTGGGTGTGGCTGTTCTGGTTAAGCATTAGCTAACGCACACTGACAGTATGATTAGAAACGGACTGCTAGTTTTGACCAACACTTAAAAAAACCTCATAAAACTGATAATCAGAGGAAACTGATAGAATGGCTGCACATGTTTTACACTCTTATATAAAGAGCACAAAGGGCAGTGAGATTCTGCTGCTGCTGTAAAGATACCGAACGCCATTAATGGCTGTAATAGCAAATTACAGGAAACTGCTAAATTACAGGAAACAACTGTCAGAACAGGAAGGGAAATTTCCCGGTCGTATTTGACACCAAAATTACATTGCAAGATTATTTTTATGATACTTAAGTACATTTACAACCAAAATATTTACCATTGTTTAGAAAAATCACATTGTTAAATGCAAAAATTTATTTTTTACTAATACATGAAATTTAAGTATTTAAGTAATGAAATTGACAAATACTTTGGACAGGTGGTGGCGCTAGAGGCATTGAGTAGAGACTCCAAAATTGGTGTAGTTAATGTTGGGCCAGTCCTCTATCAGTGTGCCAAATTTCATACAAATACTTATATATATATATATGTTACCTTGCCGCGGTGTTTACACGCGGTTTGCGTGTCCTAGTGAACCTGGGAGCCATGTCGCCGGGGACCTCGGCCCCTGGTAGGTTTAACCATGCCGGATTGATTTTAGGCGAAGGGCCAGACCAAGGACAACACCTGGTCCTCCAGGTTGGGGGTTGAGTGTGGGGCCAACAACCCCACCTTGTAAAAGCACCATTCTGCTACTGAAACCGAGACAAATGCAAATAACACAATGCCTGCAGCGGACTCAAGCCAAAATGGACTGGACATCTTGGGAGTGAGTGCGTGCCGATGGACAGGCTGCCTTGTGACCAGTGATGGCTCAGTAATTCTATACTCTGGGCACGAAAGTCAACATCGTCATGGTGTGGCCCTCATAGTTTCGAAGAAGAGGGTCAACACCTTGTTAGAATGGCAACCACTCTGTGAAAGGATGATCAGAGCATGTTTCGATTCAAAGCACTGTAAACTCAGCATCATACAGTGCAGTGCTATTGGAACTGACAACTGTGATAGAGTTATGGGAAGCTATGGATGTGGGGAAATAAATGACAATGGCAGCAGACTCGTTGACTTTTGCTTGGACAACTATCTAGTGGTCGGAGGCACCATTTTCCAACATAAGGACATTCCCAAGCTGACATGGAAATCACCTGATGGCAACACGACCAACCAGATTGACCACATCCTGATCTACAGAGAGTGGCGCAGGTCTCTCCAAGATGTCAGAGTGTGTCGAGGTGCGGATGTTAACAGCGATCACTACCTTGTGAAAAGTACTATTAAACTCAAGCTTCTCAAGCTGAGTCAGCAACGTAAACAGCTAGATGTTGCCAAGATCAAGTGTCCTCAAACTAATAGGGACTTTGTACTGAAATTGAGGCACTTTTTTAGTGCCTTAGACGAGACAACAGATAGGGACCCAGACGTTAACAGAAGACCTATATTGATACAGCTATTGAGATCTTAGGCTATAGGAAGAGGAAACATAAGGAGAGGTTACCACCTGGAACTTGGGGGGGGGGGGGGTAGAGGAAAGGAAACAACTTAAAGCCAAGATGCTCAGCACTAAGTCACCAAGGCTCCAAAAGCAAGTCCAGAAAGCGTACAAATCCAAAGATAAGGAGGTAAAGAAGAGCGCCAGGAAGAATAAAAGAGCCTTTGTAAAGGAGATGGCAAGCCAGGCTGAGCGTGCCGCAGAGAGAGGTCAATTCAGTGATGTATACTATATTGCCAAAGGTTTTGGGACTGCCTTTACATGCACATGAACTTTAATGTCATCCCATTCTTAATCCGTAGGGTTTAATATGAAGTTGGCCCACCCTTTGCACCTATAACAGCTTCAACTCTTCTGGGAAGGCTTTCCACAAGGTTTAGGAGTGTGTTTATGGGAATTTTTGACCATTCTTCTAGAAGTGCATTTGTGAGGTCAGGCACTGATGTTGGACGAGAAGGCCTGGCTCGCAGTCTCCGCTCTAATTCATCCCAAAGGTGTTCTATCGGGATGAGGTCAGGACTCTGTGCAGGCCAGTCAAGTTCCTCCACACCAAACTCGCTCATCCATGTCTTTATGGACCGACGCTTTGTGCACTGGTGCGCAGTCATGTTGGGACAGGAAGGGGCCGTCCCCAAACTGTTCCCACAAAGTTGGGAGCATGAAATTGTCCAAAATGTCTTGGTATGCTAAAGCATTAAGAGTTCCTTTCACTGGAACTAAGGGGCCAAGCCCAACCCCTGAAAAACAACCCCACACCATAATCCCCCCTCCACCAAACTTTACACTTGGCACAATGCAGTCAGGCAAGTCCCGTTCCCCTGGCAACCGCCAAACCCAGACTCGTCCATGGGATTGGCAGACAGAGAAGCGTGATTGGTCACTCCAGAGAACACGTCTCACTGCTCTAGAGTCCAGTGGCGGCGTGCTTTATCCCACTGCATCCCACGCTTTGCATTGCTCTTGGTGATGTAAGGCTTGGATGAGCTGCTCGGCCATGGAAACCCATTCCATGAAGCTCTCTATGCCAGCAGTAGATGTTCTGGACATCGACATCAGTCCCCCAACCAGGGCTGAAGTCAGATGTGCCATCAAAGCACTCAAGAATGGCAAGGCAGCTGGAATTGACACCATCCATGCTAAAATGCTTAAAGCAGACCTTACCACATCTACTATCCTATCTGCAGTTTGAGTGTAGTGTCATCCTTGATGGCGACCTATCTAAGTGGTTTTCAGTGAAGTCAGGGGCAAGGATGCCAATCCTGGATCTCACCAATCCTGTTCCTGGTAGCCATTGATTGGATCATGAGACAGACAAGTCTAGAGGCATACAGTGGACTCTCTCCCAACAGCTTGAAGACCTTGATTTAGCAGACGATGTAGCTCTCTTGTCATTTACGCATGCCCACCTACAAGAGAAGACAGACAGACTGGACTACTTTGCCAAGAAAATAGGCCTCAACACATCAACATAAGATCTGGTGAACCCATTACTCTCCATGGAAGTCCACTTGAAGATGTTGAGGAGTTAATCTACCTAGGCAATCTGTTAAGCAAAGATAATGCTACAGCTAAGGACATTAAAGCAAGACTAGGTAAAGTCTGCAGTGCATTCGCTAGACTCCAGCCCATCTGGAAATCTGCACAGTACAGCCTCAGAACAAAGATAAGACTATACAACAGCAATGTCAAATCCGTTCTGCTACATGGGTCCGAATTAAGATTGAGGTATTCCACAACTATTGCCTCGGGAGGATTTGCAACATCTTCTGGCCAGAGAGGATCTCAAATGCTGAGTTACATAAGAAGACAAATTCACACATTGTGGTGATAGAGATCAAGCATTGTAGGGTGAAATGGCTTGGGCATATCCTTCGGATGGACCAGAGCTGTATCCCAGAAGTAGCCATGAGCTGGAGAAAGCACTACACTTACCATGGGGCGAAGCACAACTTGCTGCCAAGGATAAAATAAGATGGAAGCACTTATGTTTTTCATATAAAGTATAGACAGAGATTTGGGAGAAATCTCTGTGTTCAGGTCATTTTGAACCGTAGATGATGTGCTAATTAATGTTAATTGCACTGGATTAAAACATACTGACTTTGCTCACATAGGGTGTAACAACTTCCCCAAAAATTTTGGGATAATTTTTGTACTTTTTAAGTTTTTTCTCCAACTTGTTACACGTGTAGTGTTACGGGTCAAAAATGACCCGCCTACAAAAAACTGCTCATAAATCTCTCTTTATGCTTTGTTATTGTCAAATATTGGATTCAATCTTTTTGGCAGCTTGTTTTCTTTCAGTTAGCACAGGTTTTGTGTTTCTTTTTGGATCTGATGGATCGTAGGCCTCATTGATCTGAGCTGATACACCTCTGAAAAACTTTAAGTTCAGATCACTGAAGCCTACGATCCATCAGATCCAAAAGAAACACAAAACATGGACTTTCATTACATACAAAACTAAATATCTGTGTCTTTTGCAGACAATAAAAGATTTGGAATTACATCATGTTATCAAAAATCTGTTTTTATCTTATAATTTGGACTTTTATCTCATAATTTCAACTTGGTATGTCATAACTATGATGTGTCAATTATGAATTTGAATGTCAGTTTTGACTTGTGTTAATTTTGAGGTTTATGCTTAGTATGTCATAATTATGATGTTGAATATCATAATTTTGACTTTGAATGGCAGAATTAGGCCTTAATATGTAATTTATGACTTTTGTCAATTTTGACTTAGAATGTTATAATTTTGACTTATGCCATAATTATGACTTGTCAGTTATAATGTTGAATGTCAATTTGAAGTTGAGTCTCAATTGTATGAATTGAAAGAAAATAAGCTGATGAAAAGATTGAATTCAATATTTGGTGATAATAAAGCATAATGAGAGATTTACAACATCAAATTAGGTGAAGGACTTTAATAAATGTCATAAATCTTATTTCAGGCTCTGTTCAGGTATTGAGTGTGTCGTTTCTGTCTCCTCAGGCCGTGTACATCACCTCCACTCTGCCGTACCTGGTCCTGACCATCTTCCTCATACGAGGACTGACGCTCAAAGGCTCTGTGAGCGGAATCAAGTTCCTCTTCACTCCAGACGTGAGTTTGACCCCACCTCACTCAGTTCAGTTGTATTAAAAACAGCTCTCTTATGGAAGTCATGCAGATGATATTGTGTCATCATCGACTCCTTTCCTGCATAAACGCAGACGGTTTCTATCATCCGGGCTGCTCTTTCACACTCGCTACAGCTGTTGAGCTCCAGAAATCATCATCCTGAAATCAAAATTTACACTATTTTCTTTACGTACTTCTTTTTGGTTGATGTGAACCAAGTCAGTTAATTATTTAGTCATTGTTTAGTCTTAACTGTCTAATCTTAAAATATTTTGTAGCTAGTTGCCAGTAACATTTCTCATTTAGTTTAACTTGTACAAAAAAAAACTAAACAAAAAAATTATGCAAAAAACAACAAATAAAAATGACAAAACATACAACAAAATGACTAAAAACTATGTGAAAATATTACAAAACATAAACATTTCTCATTTTCATTTAGTTTAACTTGATACTAACAAAAATACAACAAAAATAAAAATGAATAGAACTATGTAGAATATTAAAAAGAATAACTAATGGAAACTATGTAGAAATAACTAAAATAAATACTAAAAATCTAAAATAAAATGTATAAAAAATATAAAGAACTATTAAAAACAAAAATGCAAATATAAGAAAAAACTAATAAAAATGACAAAAACAGACGACAAAATTACTAAAACTTAAACTAAATAAAAAATGTATAAAACTTGGTAGAAATCTTAACTAAAAAAAATATACGACGCAATATTTTTGACGTCTAAGATTAAAAATATATTCACTAACAATTATTTAATTATACTGAAATAATTCCGGTTGTGATTCCCTCTATCCAGTCTCTCTTGTGCCTCCACTCTGTCTTATCCGGAAATCCAAATCTACCACCTGTCCGCTCGACCCTTTACCAACTCGCTTAGTTCAAGCCTGTCTACCATCTTTGCCTTCTTTAATTACTAAAATTGTTCATTCCTCACTTGTTTCTGGCCATCTCTTAAATCTGCTGTTATTAGTCACCAGGGGCTGATCCGTCCAATTTTGATAACTTTCGACCGTTTTCTAATTTGCCATTTATTCCTAAAGTTTTGAAAAAGTGTTGTAGCTCAGGTCCATGATCATCTCTTGGACAATACATTGTTTTAAACTGGCACTATAGCACAGAGACTGCTCTTGTTAACGTCACCACCAGCCTGTCGCTGGCAGCCGACTCTGGTTTATTTACCGTACTTGTCCTTCTTGATCAGTGTGCGGCCTTCGAGACCATCTCACATTATACACTCATTGACAGGTTAGCTTCCGTTGGGATTACCGGCACCCCCTGTCTTGGTTTAGATCATATATCTCTGGTCGCAGTCAAACTTGCTCAAAATCATCTAAAGTCACCAGTGGTGTTCCCCAGGGTTCGGTCTCGGGCCCTCTTCTATTCATCATTTACTTCCTTCTATCAAGCACATTTCTCCAGCTCTACAGAGATTGTCTTATTTATTGTTTATTGTTATTTACCTTGATTCATATTTTGTCAATATTTAACAATTTAATGCTGGTTAAGATCCACTTAAGGCAAAAATATCAAATACTGATAGATTTGAACAAGAAGCGTCACCATGGAGATGCTCTGGAGGGTCAAAAAAAGAGCAGAATCCAGCTGTGACTGTGTGATGTGAATGAAGTGTTTCCTCACTGACCGTGTCTCGTTCAGCTGGACGAGCTGCTGGATCCGGCGACGTGGCTGGACGCTGGAGCGCAGGTGTTTTACTCCTTCTCTCTGGCGTTTGGAGGACTCATCTCCTTCTCCAGCTACAACTCTGTGCAGTGAGTGTCGTCAGCTCTTTATGCTTGACATGTGTGAAGTGAAGCAGTGAGTATGAAAACATGTTCCCCTCTATCCCTGCAGTAATAACTGTGAGCAGGACGCCGTCATCATCTCTGTGATAAACGGCTTCACGTCGATTTACGCTGCCATCGTGATTTACTCCATCATCGGCTTCAGGGCGACGGAGAGGTTTGACGACTGTCTCAACGGGTAAATGTTCAGAGATAATGACAGCAGGAACAGATCTGATATTAATGATCTGAAAGGGAATAATTCACAAAAAAAAGAATAAAAGCTCACTGACGTACGCTGATGTTTTTCCTGTATTAAACACAAAGAAGAAAGAAAAGATTTGTTATGAACATCAGTTTATAGTGAACACAGTTAAAAGTAGTCCATATATTTAATTGTTCATTATTTAATATTTTTTATAAATATATTGAATATATATAAAAGATAAAATGCATATTTTGAATAAACATTGAATAGATTACAATATATTTCATGTTTTTATTTAACAATATATTTAAAAGTAAAGAAATATATGAAATATATTTAAATAAATATTATATATACTGTATATTATTATTAAATTATATATAATATATAAATATATAAAATTCACTAAAACAATACATATAAATGTCTATATTTAATAAACATATTAAATAGATTACAATATATTTTATATTTTTATATACATAATATATATTAAAACAAATATATTAAATAAATATTTAAATTACAAGTATATATTTAATAAATATATTCATTATTTTAATACATATTTATATTATTTAATATACATTATTATTATATAGACATATATTAAATAAATATATTTAATACATATATAAAGTGCATGTTAAAACATATGCTATATCTCTGTTTAATAAACATTAAATAGATTACAATATACAATACCCTTACCCTATATATATATATATATATATATATATATATATATATATATATATATATATATATATATAGGGTAAGGGTATTGTATATTGTAATCTATTTAATATATTGTAATATATTTGGTTTTATATTATATATAAATTATATAAAGTATATATTTTTTCATACATTTGTATTTTTACAAATACATATCAAATAATGTATATATATTTTTAAAAAACAAGTAAATTAAATATAATAAAATATGTAATTCTATATTTTTATCGTTTTCCCATTTTTGGAAGATAATTAGCTCAAATTCACAGTGCTTTTGTTTCTCCGCAGTAACATCCTGGCGCTGATGAACGCGTTCGATCTGCCGGAGGGAAACGTCACCGAGAGCAACTATGAGAGTGTTCTGCAGCATCTCAACAGCACCACACCAGCCGTCATTCAGGAGCTCCAGCTCAAGACCTGCGACATGCAGACGTTCCTCAGTCAGGTCTGTCTGCACAACTCCAGGCTCTTCTGGATCTCATCTAAATGAGGGGAAAGTAGCGAGTGTACACCAAGCAGGAAATCTAGCTGACCGCATCCTATTATTTGTGCAGGGCGTTGAGGGAACCGGCTTGGCCTTCATCGTGTTCACCGAGGCCATCACCAAGATGCCCATCTCTCCTATGTGGTCAGTGCTGTTCTTCATCATGCTCTTCTGTCTGGGACTGTCCACCATGTTCGGCAGTGTTGAAGGTGTGGTCGCGCCACTCCAGGACCTAAACATTCTCCCCAAGAGCTGGCCGAAGGAGGTCTATACAGGTACATTTCCACAGAAAAAAGTTGGCATGAAATGGAAGTTGCGCTAGTCTATTGTGACGTATATCCGAGTGAAACTGCTTCTCAAACAAGAACAAATGTAGGACAGGGCTTCATTTTGATCTATGATTGAATGGTTGTGGTGTGCTATTGGTGGATCTCATGTGAGTGACAGGGTTGCCCCGCTCTTGTCTTCTGCAAAAAGGAGGGGAAGTTATTCTGATTCAAGATTACCAGAAACATGAATTTAATGATGTTCACCAATAAATCACCAGAATAAACACTGCAATATTCCATAAAAACTGATTTCATGGTGACTTTAAACTAAATCACTGGATCTTCTACCTGTTTTGATTGTTTCAGGTCTGGTGTGTTTAGTCTCTTTTGGTTTTGCGATCATCTTCGCTCAGGGTTCTGGTGAATATTGGTTGGCTCTGTTCGACAGCTTCGCTGGATCCATTCCTTTACTGATCATTGCCTTCTGTGAGATGATGGCTGTATCTTACATTTATGGGATTGACAGGTGAGTCTACGGCAAGGATGCATGGTAAAATTTTCTTTCTAAAAGTGATTCCCATTCAGTCAGTCACATTCGATCTTCATCGATACTGACGTATTGGGTCTCACTTTGGAGCTCCAATCACAGAGTAGTAAGAAAACGGGCCAATGAATATTGGTGAGTGAGATTTGCATGCCGAAGCACTCATACTCGGACATATGGGTATATAAGCTGGCTGGCAACTCACTCGTTCTGATTTTTGCTCCGGAGTGATTACTCTCTTCCAATCACCTCACAAAGAGCATTGTTCCTGATCTAAAAGAGCTTGCCTACGAGAGGAGGTCTCTCTTGCCGGTGAAAGGGCGCATTCAGTGATGATTCGCGGTTCATAAAAGAGCTGTTGCACAGTTAAGTGCAGCTATTCTCATTGTGAGAACATGACCATGTCAACACGGCAGTCGCAACTCGCCTGTCTCTCGAAGGCTAGAGTCCTTTCTCCTGTTACCCAGCCTGTTGCCTGTCATTCGGCGCTCTGGATGAGGATCAGATGTTGATAGCTGCATCGGAGAGAGAAGGCTATTGTCCTCTGGAGAGGAAGATGATACTGAGCTTCCCTCTTTGGCAGTGTTTGCTCATGCGGATTCAGAGTTGACAGCCATGCTTGCCCTGGCTGCCGCACGGCACACGCATCGGACTCAAGTGGAACACTCCACCTTGTCCTGAGCAATCGCGGATGGATGATTGGTTTCTGGGCTTGGAGCGCGAAGCAAAGACTGCCTTGCCCTGTTACCTTACTTCCCAGAAGTGAATGAAGAGCAGTGCCAAAATTCAGTGCAATTCACATGCTGGGTGAGCTCAATCGCGACGCGCTCTAATGCCAGCTCACGCTTCTGGGAGAATGGAGATGCCACCACCAGGCGTTCCAGCTGATCTGGAGTCGATTCAGGGATGCACAGGGAGACCTGTTTGCCTCCCACTGCCAGCTGTTCTATTCCCTGACCGGGGGGACCCTCGGCACGGATGCACTGACACACAGCTGGCCCTGGGGCCTACGCAAGTATGCGTTTCCCCAGTGAGCCTGCTCACACAGACACTAATAATAATAAATTATTTGTTACATTTATATAGTGCTTTTGTGGGTACTCAAAGCGCTTTACATATAGAAGGGGGGAATCTCCTCAACCACCACCAATGTGCAGCATCCATCTGGATGATGTGACGGCAGCCATTTTGCGCCAGAACGCCCACCACACACAAGCTTATTGGTAGAGAGGAGACTCCAATCAGTATATGGGGATGATTAGGAGGCCATGATGGACAGAGGCCAATAGGCAAATTTGGCCAGGATGCCAGGGGTACACCCCTACTCTTTTTCCGAAGGACATCCTGGGATTTTTAATGACCACAATATGATACTTGTTACAGTATAGTGTCCCTATCACTATACTGGGGCGTTAGGACCCACACAGACCACAGTGTGAGCACCCCCTGCTGGCCTCACTAACACTTTTTCCAGCTGCTACCCAGTTTTCCCAGGAGGTCTCCCATCCAGGTACTGACCAGGCTTAACCCTGCTTAGCTTCAGTGGGAAACCAGTATTGGGTTACAGGGTGATATGTCACCCTGTATGCAAGGTCAGAGAGGACGTGAAGCAGGTCTTGATGGTTGCACCCTACTGGCCCACCCGGACCTGGTTTTCGAACCGGAGGCTCCTCTCGAAAGCCCCTCGCTGGCGGATTCCCCTGAGGAAGGACCTGCTTTCTCAGGGACAGAACCTCTGGAACCTCCACATGCGGATGCTGGATGGGACACGGAGGACTTAATTGGCCGTGTCTGATCCCCTCCTGGGACCTCTCTGTGGTCCTCTCTGATCTGCAGAGAGCTACCTTTGATTCAGTTGAGCATTTTCTGTCAGCGAATCGTGCCTTGAATTCATTGGGATACATGCCCAACATTCCCACCACTCCTTTTAGCAACCAGGTGGAGACCTTGCAAGCGCTGCTCCCAGAGGAGGCAGACCCAGCCCTTGTGTTGCTGTGTCCCATTCATGCCCAGAAGCTCAGAACAGCTCTTTGTCTGCTGAAGGGAAGGTCAGAAGAAGGGAAAGACTGTCTCCAAACAGAGGTTGGCCCACTGGATAGTGGATGTCATCGCCTTGGCATACCAATCCCAAGGCGAGCCGTGCCCCCTCGGAGTGAGGCTCACTCCGCTCAAGGTCTCTCTGGCAGACATCTGCAGAACTGCGGGCTGGACGACATCTAATACATTCACAAGATTCTACAATCTCAGGGTGGAGCCGTTTTTTCCCAGTGTTTTGAGTACAAACAGGTAATGCAGGAAGGCTGTCTCAGTGTCTCACTTGCAGTGCCATTCCCCATAAGGGAGGGAATACATGCACCCCTTTTTGCTCTTCAGGTGAGTTCCCCACTCAGCAAACCCTGAATCGAGTTCCTCCGAGCAACTTTCAGTGGTCGGACGTGGTGGAGGAGCCCGACGGCAGGCCCAGTACTTGTGTACATGCACGGTTGGTCGGCCCTTGTAAACCCTGTTTCTGCTCTGCCCGTCTCTGCGTCTGTAGTGGTTCCATCCCTGTCTAGGCAGGACCTACCGCAGAGATCTTCCATATATTCCCACGGGTCAGTCCCACGGGTCAGTCCATATGTGTTTCTCGATATTACCTCCCTATTGGCAGGGTGTGGTCTCTGAAGCGTCCCTCTCCATTGGACTAGGTTCGCTTCCCCAGCGTTAATAACTGGTCATGGCTGAAAAAAAATAGGAATTGGAACAAGCAGCAACGACCGTCTCCATGGTAAGCCCTGTCCCGTCCATCCTGTTGGTATGGAGAACTATTTTTCTTTGGGCTTACATGTAGGTTACAACTGTATGAGGGCAGTTGCCAAAAGGTCACGCTACAGCTTGCCAGCATCTGCGTCTCCGATACTCGTAACACAGTTCAGTGGCTGTGGTGCTTTCCATAGGGACCCCAATACGTCAGCATCGATGTTACAGCGAACGTGACTGACTAAATGGAAACGTCTCGGTTACTGATGTAACCCTCTTTCCCTGAAGGAAGGAACGGAGATGTTATGTCCCTCCTGCCACAACCCTGAACCGCCGCTGAATGGCCAGGATCCCGGTCTCGGCTCCTCGGGCGAGTTATGTCCGTATGTCCGGGTATGAGTGGCTCGGCATGCAAATCTCACTACTTAAGAGCCCAATATCTCAGTATCGACGTAACATCTCCGTTCCCTCCCTCAGGGAAGATTACATCAGTCACAAAGATGTTTTAATGAAGGTTATTATATATTAAACATAATCAAAAGATTTTTTACAATATATGTATTACATTTAAAATATTGTAAAATATATAATGTAATAAATAATATAAATGAATGTATATTTAATAAATATATAAAATATATTTATATAAATATTTTTAATAAACATTAAAACAATACACACATATATACATACATATATAATTTAATAAACATAATAGATTGCAATATACTTCATATAATATATTTCTAAATAATAAATTATAATATATAAATTAGTGCTGTCAAATCGATTATACGCGATTAATCGCATCCAAAATAAAAGTTCATGTTTACATAATATATATGTGTGTGTACTGTGTATAATTATTATTATTCATATATAAATAAACACACGCATGCATATATATATTTAAGATTTTTTTTATTTATATATAACATATTTAGATGTGTATATATAATATAAATTATATAAATATATATACAGTATATACATGCATGAATGAGTGTGTATTTATATATACATAATAATTATACACACACATATATTATGTAAACGTGAACTTTTATTTTGGATGTGATTAATCGAAATAATTAAACAAAGTAATATATTAATATATTTATTAAATATTTCAATATGCGTGTCATGTTTTTATTATAATCAAAATATATTAAATAAAAAATAGTTGAATATGTTTATTAAACAGAGTTGATATGTTGAAACTGACCTATTGATGTGTGCATGTTCTCTGAGCGCAGGTTCAATGACGACATCAAGTTCATGATCGGTCACAAGCCCAACTTCTTCTGGCAGGCCACCTGGAGACTGATCAGTCCTCTCATAGTGCTGGTCATCTTCCTGTTCTACTTCATCACGACTGTGAGCAAAGAGCTGACCTACATCGCCTGGGACCCGGAGTCTGTACGTGCCCATCCGCACCACACCGTATCACATGATCCTGGAAATCTCTTCTATAGATCAAGTCAGCATGGGTGTCTTGGTTACCATGGCAACCATTTCATTTCTATGACACAACAGAAAGAAATAGAGTTGAATGGGATCAAAAATTTCGATTTCTATTGTTAATTTCTGGACAAACTCCAAGAGAATCTCCAATAGTTTTTGCTATTTTTAAAAAATAAATAAATACATTAATTTTAGGCATGTTTTCTTTTTTTTTTTTTTTTTTTTAAATCTTTTGAAAATGTAATTTCTCAGAAATTAATGAGTAACTGCGACCCAGTGACAGCTGATGAAAATGATCCATCTGCTAAATCTGCCGCATTTACATCACAAATGCCTGATAAGTCATTTAAATTAATGAATAAATAAGAATAATAAATAAATATGGGTAAAACATAAATAAAAAAAATAAGAGAAATAAATAAATAAAAATGAGTAATACATTTGACTAATAAATGATTAAATTGGCAATAAATATATAAATATGAGTAATATTAATAATTAATAATATGTGTAAATAAATGAGTAATAAATAAGTGTAATGTATATGAATAATAAATACATGAATAATAAACAAACAAATAAATATGTGTAAAACACAAATAAATAAAAAATAATTAAGAGTAATACATATGAATAATAAATAAATGTAAATAAATGAGTAATAAATACAAAACAGTATTTGTATAAAGTGTAAAAAACAAACATGAATAAATATATGAGTAATAAACATAAATGTGTAATATATAAATATGAGTAACACATATGAATAATTAATAGAATGTGTAAATAAATGAGTATTAATTATGTACAATTCAATTAATTACTCATATTTTCATATTACACATATTTATTTGTTTATTACTCATGTATTTATTATTCATATTTATCTATTACACTTCGGTATTACTCATATTGTTCTATATAAATAAATATGACTCATAACTAAATACATAGAGTAATAAATGATCACACATGCTGTTGGCTGATTAAGGACTGTATTTCTGCTTATGATCGACAGGAGAACTTCCCGATGCTGGCGACGCGCTCCTACCCGGACTGGATTTACATCATCATCTTCATCCTGTCTGGCGTTCCAGCGCTGGTCATCCCGGCCGTGGCTCTGTACAAGCTCATCAGAAACCGCTGCTGCGCGTCAGAGGACAGACACGGCGCCCAGCCGCTCTACTCCATCTCTGACAAAATACAGATGCCCGACGAGCCTGACAATCACAGCTAAAGCAGATCATTCACACACACAGAACACAAACGCACACTGACATGTGAAGGAAGAATACAGTAACAGACAGGAAATGTGCGTTAGGTAGAAGAGAACAGAAATAACCACTGATATGTGCTCGAGTTTACACGTGTGATTTGATAGTTTTCTGTTGTTTGTATGTAAATATGACACATGAACCATTAACGACATCCCATCATTACACAAAGCCTATAAACGATAATGACCACGAAAACAGCCGTTTACCCAGAGGTCTTTGCTGCGGCTTCATGCACATAGAACTGAAATATTTTGTCTCATTTTTTTGCATTTGTAAAAAAAAAACATTTATTTTAACATGATTTCCATATATATAAGCTGATATTTCCTTTTAAATAAACATTTGGAGGATTTGCATGCTTCATCTCATTAAATACTGTTGTTCATGCCAGTGTACAGTGATAATAATGTATAATATTTACATGATAATTGTAATGTTTTATGACCATTAGAGGTCCATGTAATTGTAAATGTATTATAAGTATTTTTATGATGTGCTTTTGTTGTTGCTCTTTACAATACCAGTTTAATAATAAACCAGATTTGATTATGTACATTTTATTGTTTTATAATGAAGATACACAAACCATTAACAACCTAACAATAATGAGCGAGAAAACAGCCATTTACCCAGAGTTCTTTGCCAGTTGCTGTCGTGTCGATGAGGCCGTCACAGGGGAGGTCTAGTTGACACGGTCTCTGCAGACACTTCAGGGATGCGTTGCTAATGTCTGGGCGCAGGTCCACCATCTGATCTGGTTCCGGCCCGGATCCGGCTGACTGCAGTAAACCTCGGGATAAACAGAGAGACTAACATTGGCGTAGATGCCATTCTTCTTATGATGTAACGAGTACATCAGGTGTTATGGGAAGTGTTCCCGGTTCCGGCTGACCTAGTTAATGCAGCCTAACAATCATTTAATTGATTTGAATAAAATATAAATTAAAAAAGTTTTATGTGTATGCCATAGTAAAGAGATGTGTTTTTAGTCTAGATTTAAACTGACAGAGTGTGTCTGCTTCCCGAACAATGCTAGGAAGGCTGTTCCAGAGTTTGGGTGCTAAATAGGAAAAGGATCGACCGCCTGCAGTTGATTTTGATATTCTAGGTATTATCAACTGGCCAGAGTTTTGAGACCGCAATAGACGTGATGGAGTATAATGCGTTAAGAGCTCGGTCAAGTACTGCGGAGCTAAACCATTTAGTGCTTTGTAAGTAATTAGCAAGATTTTAAAATGTATGCAATGTTTAATAGGGAGCCAGTGCAGTGTTGACAGAACCGGGCTAATATGGTCATACTTCCTGGTTCTAGTAAGAACTCGAGCTGCTGTGTTTTGGACCAGCTGCAGTTTATTTATTAAGCGAGCGGGGCAACCACCCAGTAGAGCATTACAATAATCTAGCCTTGAGGTCATGAACGCATGAACTAACTGTTCAGCATTTTGCATTGAAAGCATATGCCGTAATTTAGATATATTTTTAAGATGGTAGAATGCAGTTTTATAGATGCTAGAAACGTGGCTTTCAAATGAGAGATTGGTATCAAAGAGCACACCCAGGTTCCTAACTGACGACGAGGACTTGACAGAGCAGCCATCAAGTGTTAGACAGTATTCTAGGTTACTACATGTGGAGTTTTTTTGTCCAATAATTAAAAATTCAGTTTTTTCTGAATTAAGTTGCAGGAAATTACTAGTCATCCAATTTTTTATATCAGCTATGCATTCCGTTAATCTTGTGAATTGGTAAGTTTCGTCAGGGCGTGAAGAAATATAGAGCTGAGTATCGTCAGCATAACAAACGCCATGCTTCCTAATGATATCTCCCAGTGGTAGCATGTACAGGGTGAAAAGCAACGGTCCTAGCACTGAGCCCTGCGGTACTCCATACTGAACTTGTGATCGTGTGACATCTCCTCATTTACTGCTACAAACTGATAACGGTCAGATAAGTATGATTTAAACCATGCCAATGCAATTCCACTAATGCCAACATAATTTTCGAGTCTATTCAAAAGAATGTTGTGGTCGATGGTATCGAATGCAGCGCTAAGATCGAGTAACACTAACAGAGAGATACAACCACGATCGGATGATAAGAGTAAATCATTTGTAACTCTAATGAGAGCAGTCTCAGTACTATGATGTGGTCTAAATCCTGACTGGAAATCCTCACAGATACCATTTCTTTCTAAAAAGGAGCATAATTGTGAGGACACTGCCTTTTCTAGTATTTTTGACAGAAAGGGTAGATTTGAGATTGGCCTGTAATTGACTAATTCTGTAGGATCAAGTTGTGTTTTTTTAATAAGTGGTTTAATAATAGCCAACTTAAAGGTTTTCGGTACATATCCTAAAGTCAAGGATGAATTAATGATATTAAGAAGAGGATCTATGACCTCTGGAAGCATCTCTTTTAGTAGTTTAGTCGGTATATGGTCGAGCATACATGTTGTTGATTTAGATGATTTAACGAGTTTAGCCAATTCTTCTTCTCCTATAGCAGTGAATGAATGTAATTGTTCCTCAGTGACACTACAATGCTCTGTCTGATGTGACAGTAGTAGACGGCTGCATGGTTATAATTTTTTTCCTAATATTATCAATCTTACAAGTAAAGAAGTTCATAAAGTCATTACTGCTGTGCTGTTGGCAGACATCAGAAGTTGAAGCTTTATTTTTGGTTAATTTAGCCACTGTATTGAATAAATACCTAGGGTTGTGTTTGTTTTCTTCTAAGAGAGTCGAGAAATAAGCAGATCTAGCAGTTTTTACGGCCTTTCTGTATGAAATCATGCTCTCTTTCCACGAAATGCGAAAAACCTCCAGTTTTGTTTTCTTCCAGCTGCGCTCCATTTTTCTGGCTGCTGTTTTAAGGGCCCGGGTGTGCTCGTTGTACCACGGCGTTGGACTATTCTCTTTAATCTTCTGCAAGCGCAGAGGAGCAACTGTGTCTAAAGTGCTGGAAAAGAGAGAGTCAATAGTTTCTGTTGCAACATCAAGCAAAAATATTTTATTGGATTTCTTTGCATTAGTAAAAAACAATTTTCATAAGCGAATATTTTCAAAATAAACATTTGGAGGATTTGCATGCTTTATCCCATATAATACTGTTGTTCATGCCAGTGTACAGTGACAATAATGTATAGTATTTACAAGCAGTGTCTTATAACCATTAGTAATTCACATAATTGTAAATGTATTATAAGTATTTTTATGATGTGCTCTTGTTCTTAACAATGCCAGTTTAATAATAAACCAGTTTTGATCATGTACAGTATCAGTTAAAAATGCAATAAAGATATTCGCTCTGAGCCGATAAGAAGAGTTCAATCTATGTAATACTGTAATACTTATATACACTTATAGTCAAGTTTCCACTACTAAAAATGTGATATGTTAAGTTAAATGTATGAATTGGCTTACTCAAATATTTCAAGTTCAGAGCAATTAAAAAGTATGATTTAACTTAAAATTTATTAACTTAAAAAATGTTTAGTTTTCCCAACCTTTTCGGGTTTACAGCCTTTATAGAGTAAAGTGTGCATTAGTTAGAATTATAAAAATATGAATCTGAATGTACTCAATCATTTCTAAAACGTAATAAACAAACACATGAATATGGTATAAATAATCAGGGTTATTATTGTTAACTAAAATATATATTATATATATATATCCTTGAATATATATGGAAATATATATATAACTTAAGCTTATTTTATTTAATTTTAGTTTAGTAATAAGTACTTAAATAAACTAAAATAAAAATAATAGAATAATAGATCTAATAAAACAGATTCTATAAATAAATAAATATTAAATAAAATAAATAAAATGACAAAAACACAACAAAGTGACTAAAACTTTAAAATGAAAACTGATAATATAAAAACAAAAACTTAATAGTAAACTATAATAGTATATCAATGAGAGTAATAAATGAAACCCATTTACACGACTCATTTTCAGAACAACCAGAAACAATCCAGCCGTGAGTAACATTACACATTAACTACCATTGAGACAAGTTTAGCTTTCATCCAGCCTTTATCTGCTGACAAAACACTTAAAACGTCCCGGAATAAAGGAGCGAGTATTAAAGGTCAGATCTCTTTACAATCACACACAGAGAGACACTTACCTGAACTCTCAATCACTTCCCGAGAGAGCTCCCGGCGGTTATCACTGCAGGAATGAAGTTTAAGCTGAAGCTTCCCAATCCGGGTCTGGATGAGCGGATTCCCTCTCACGCCGAGCTGGAGAAGCTGGAGGTGGAGGAGGCTGGAGAGCGGCCGCAGTGGGACAACAAAACCCAGTACATGCTGACCTGTGTGGGCTTCTGTGTGGGGCTGGGCAACGTCTGGAGGTTCCCCTACCTCTGCCAGAGCCACGGAGGAGGTGAGCCCTTCAACATCCATCACACCTGCACACACATCCTGGTGAACTGGCAGCTGTCTGGGAGACTTCTTAAATAGCCTGTTAACCATCACTTGGCTCTCGTCTCAATCACATATAATGAGGTATCATTCGACACTCAAAATTTACATCCTGAGAAAACGGTTCAAATTGCGTTACCAATTTTTGAGATATCAGCTTCACATTTGGTACATGACTTGGTTAGATGTTTGACATTGCAATTTTAGAGTCCAAATACTTTTGTAAAAATGTATTTTGGATTTTGCGATCCACATCAAATTTGGTACAGACATATGGCTTTGGTTTTCTAGCCATTTTAGAGTCCAAATTATTTGTAAAATATATATTTTGAATAAATATTATTCTTTTAGTTCAGTACATTTGCTTTACAGCTCATTTTTTGTGATATCAATTTGGTACACAACTTGGTTAGACGTATCATATGGCTTTGATTTTCCAACAATTTTAGAGTCCAAATTATTTTGTAAAATATTACTACTAGTTCAGTAGTAAACTTCCATAACTTTTTTTACACTTCCATTTTTTGAAGTGCGTTCACTTCTGTAATAATCTCCAACTTTAGCTTCAGCATTCATGAACTACATCATTTAAGATCTGAGCTCATAATCTACAAACATTTACAGATACTCAAAAAGAGTGGAAAAAAGGAAAAACAAGTGAGAAATCACCTTCAGAGGCCACTTATAATATAAAGACACTGTGTCTTAAGAGTTTGTCTGACCAACTAGCAATTAGTCAGTGGATAATAAGTCTTACTTTTCAGTCTCAAATTAGACAAATCTACAGTTTTATGTAAATGACTCAAAAAGCATTCAATCTTAAAGAAAATACTTGCAAGACTAGTTTAAGCAGTTCATGCATCCGGCCACATAAGAGTATGTGTGTCAATGAGTAATAGGGTTAATATTAATAGTGACTAAATATTAGTCATTCAATAACCTGAGAGATCCACCGCATAAGCCTCAAAAATCAGGAAAAAACTAAAACACCTTCACAATTAATCATACAGTCTTAAATTTGAGCACTCTCGCTTTGGATAAAAGTATTTAGCAAATGCATGAATGTAAATACAAAATTTGTGGACACTGATATGATAATCATTTCACTAAAGATTCATGAACCGAGCACATTATATATCATGTTGCGGGTCAATATGAGTGATGGTTGAGCTGTCAGAAATACTGGTAAACCTATGATGTTGTGCTTGATATTTTGTGATTTTTCTCATTTATGGTCATGAACAGGCATGCAAAGTGATGTGTTGTGGAATGCATGACACGTATATTACGAATATGATGTTTACGGGTCAATTTGACATTTTATGCTTAAAATATCAACAAAACAAACTATTTTAAATTGCGAATGATGGCACACATTTTCATTGCTAAAATGTTACAGTGCCGTTTATAACATTTAGATTGTGTTCAGTATTAAACATGTTCTTGTGTTGATTTACTGTTAGTTCTTCAGTTGTTAAATCCATAAAGATCGTACCCAGAATTTGAGACTAAAGGCTCGTTCACACCAAGGACAAAAACGATAAAGATATAGTTTTAAAAATCCTTCTAAATTTAAAAGAATAATCCACAGCACAACTATAACAATAACGGCACAGAGGAACGATATCGTTGGAATTACTTTCAGAACGATTTTTTCCAGCTGATGAACGATAAAAACAGCCAATCAGAATCCATCCTGCTTTAAAGAGATCAAGCATTTAAAGGGGCAGACGCTTATAATAAAAACAACGATATCGTACATTGTTGTGGACGCTGATATAGTTATCGATCGTCATATAATTATGGCCCTTGGTGTGAACAGGCCTTTAATATTAGCAGGCTGGATTGATGTGACACTTCCTTTATTCCAGGAGCGTTTATGATCCCATTCCTGATCCTCCTGGTCCTGGAGGGAGTTCCGCTCCTGCATCTGGAGTTTGCCATCGGACAGAGACTGAGGAAGGGCAGCGTGGGCGTCTGGAGATCTATCAACCCGTATCTCACTGGAGTCGGTGAGTCAGATAAGCCTGATAACTGACCCCTGGATTATCCACGGCACTGCAGAGGAGTTCAGACTAATCCATAGATCATATAACTCACCAGAGTTATCTGTTATCTTTCATGTGATTCCTCAGGCATCGCCTCCATGCTGGCTTCCTTCATAGTGGGCATGTACTACAACACCATCATGGCCTGGGTCATGTGGTACTTCTTCAACTCAATGCAAGATCCACTGCCGTGGAGCCACTGTCCAGTTAATGCCAACAGAACAGGTACTTCTTTTTTTGCTGAAATTAAGCAACGTTTTAGATACCAGTGAAATTTCACTATTCTCAATACCAGCAAAAACTAATAATAGGCTAATGTAAGCAAAAAAAATCAAAACAGTCAGTAGGCTGCGGTCACTTTAAAGGTGTCATGAACTGCATTGTTTTATTGTTTAATGTTTACTGGGGTGCACTTATAATGTTAGTATGATTTTTAAATCAAAAATGAAATAATTTAGAAATAAACGGCATTTTTCCTGCCCTGATTTAAACGCTCTGTTTGAAGGGGCGTGTCTGTGTGACTTCAGTGTAAACGCCCACTGCCGTGATTGGCTGCTGTGAGACTTCAGTGTAAACGCCCACTGCCGTGATTGGCTGCTGTGAGACTTCAGTGTAAACGCCCACTGCCGTGATTGGCTGCTGTGAGACTTCAGTGTAAACGCCCACTGCCGTGATTGGCTGCTGTGAGACTTCAGTGTAAACACCCACTGCTGTGATTGGCTGCTGTGAGACTTCAGTGTAAACACCCACTGCTGTGATTGGCTGCTGTGAGACTTCAGTGTAAACGCCCACTGCCGTGATTGGCTGCTGTGAGACTTCAGTGTAAACGCCCACTGCCGTGATTGGCTGCTGTGAGACTTCAGTGTAAACGCCCACTGCCGTGATTGGCTGCTGTGAGACTTCAGTGTAAACACCCACTGCTGTGATTGGCTGCTGTGAGACTTCAGTGTAAACGCCCACTGCCGTGATTGGCTGCTGTGAGACTTCAGTGTAAACGCCCACTGCCGTGATTGGCTGCTGTGAGACTTCAGTGTAAACACCCACTGCTGTGATTGGCTGCTGTGAGACTTCAGTGTAAATGCCCACTGCTGTGATTGGCTGCTGTGAGACTTCAGTGTAAACGCCCACTGCCGTGATTGGCTGCTGTGAGACTTCAGTGTAAACGCCCACTGCCGTGATTGGCTGCTGTGAGACTTCAGTGTAAACGCCCACTGCTGTGATACTTCAGTGTAAACGCCCACTGCCGTGATTGGCTGCTGTGAGACTTCAGTGTAAACGCCCACTGCTGTGAGACTTCAGTGTAAACGCCCACTGCCGTGATTGGCTGCTGTGAGACTTCAGTGTAAACGCCCACTGCCGTGATTGGCTGCTGTGAGACTTCAGTGTAAACGCCCACTGCTGTGATACTTCAGTGTAAACGCCCACTGCCGTGATTGGCTGCTGTGAGACTTCAGTGTAAACGCCCACTGCTGTGATACTTCAGTGTAAACGCCCACTGCCGTGATTGGCTGCTGTGAGACTTCAGTGTAAACGCCCACTGCTGTGAGACTTTAGTGTAAACGCCCACTGCTGTGATACTTCAGTGTAAACGCCCACTGCCGTGATTGGCTGCTGTGAGACTTCAGTGTAAACGCCCACTGCTGTGAGACTTCAGTGTAAACTCCCACTGCTGTGATACTTCAGTGTAAACGCCCACTGCCGTGATTGGCTGCTGTGAGACTTCAGTGTAAACGCCCACTGCTGTGATTGGCTGCTGTGAGACTTCAGTGTAAACGCCCCCTGCTGTGATTGGCTGCTGTGAGACTTCAGTGTAAACGCCTACTGCCGTGATTGGCTGCTGTGAGACTTCAGTGTAAATGCCCACTGCTGTGATTGGCTGCTCTGAGACTTCAGTGTAAACACCCACTGCTGTGATTGGCTGCTGTAAGTCTTCAGTGTAAAGACTTTCAGACTTCTCTCCTCATCATCTCACTAATACTCCAGTGGGCGGGCCAAAGTTGCGATGATGAAGTAGGCATTGATCTTCTTCTGCAGAGGTGGACTTTCACCAATCTATAATGAGTCGTTGTCTGAGCTTGGTAATAAAAGCTGTTTTTGGACGAACAAGGACATTTTAAGGTCTGAAACTTACAGGATATTCTTATAGTATGATGGCCTCTTATATGTCAAAAGCTCAAGGAAGAGTTGATTTCTCAGTTCATGACCACCTTTAGGATCCAATGCACAGATCAAATATATTGATACACATCTGATGTTGAACTGAACTTGACCTGGTCAAATAACCCCCCTCCGTGGCTCGAGTGTTCCTAATGTGAACGAGTGTCCGTGTGTCTCCCCCTGCAGGCCTGGAGTCAGAATGCGCACGCAGCTCTCCGGTGGACTATTTCTGGTACAGAGAGACTCTGAACAGCTCGGCGGCGATCGAGGACTCCGGCGGGCTGCAGTGGTGGCTGGTGCTGTGTTTGTTCTGTGCTTGGATCGTGTTATACGTCTGCTGTATCAGAGGCATCGAAACAACAGGGAAGGTAATGACAAACTGACCTGACGAAAATCACTTAACATTCAGTGATATTCCTGATTTAACCACTGACACTATCACATGAGAAACAGACTTGAGCAGAATACTGACACTACTGACATCTGCAGATCTGCAGCTCGACAGTGCGAACATTTCACTAAAAAAAGATTTGTGCGAACTGTAAAATGTATTTAGGAGCATGAGTGCGAATACAACTTTAATATCTTAAATGGTATAACACACATCTTATTTTACGAGGTTTTTAATTTGGTCATGAAAAAAACAGTGATGCAGCCAAATATGATTATTAAACAAAAACTTTATTAAATAAAGTTGATTATTTAAATTACAATTTTAACTAGATGAGTAAAGTTCGAAAACAAATTTTGAAGTTGGCTTGAAAAAGTTTGAATTGAATTGTTGAAATTGAAGTTTGGGACAGCAGGGGAACATGTTTCTAGCATGATTTACCACATTGTTAGCATGTTGCAACCATGATTTAACATGAATTAGCAGGATGTTAACATGTTTCAACGTTCTTAGCATGAATTACCATTTTGCTAACATGTTTTAAAACATTAAGATGCTGCTAGCATGATTTAACATGTTTGCTAACATGTTAAGCATTTTGCTGGCAGCATGTTTTGATGCTGCTAGCATGAATTAAGAGGACACTTTATTCTAACATAATTCAATATGACACCATATAGTCTACCATGATAAAAGCTTTAGCAATTATCGTTAAATTAAATATTAAAAACCGTTACAAGCCTATGGAGTATATAGTTTAAAGTAGGAATATAAATAATTGCATAATTAAAAACAGTTTGAAGCAGAAATATTTAGAAACCTTATGTTCTTTTTTGTTTTCTCCTTACAATGTCTCTTTATAACACATTTGAAAAACGCATTGTGCCCCTAAAGTTTTTGATGCGCTCACAAGCACTTGTGTCAAGCCCTGGTTCATCACTGTGAAGCTGCTCTGAAACAACATATGAAGCTTTATAAAAATAAATGGGATATTTCACGGCCGCACGTCTAACCACGTCTCTCTCTAGGCCGTGTACATCACCTCCACTCTACCGTACCTGGTCCTGACCATCTTCCTCATACGGGCTCTGACCCTTAAAGGCTCTCTGAGCGGAATCAAGTTCCTCTTCACTCCAGACGTGAGTTCACCAGCTAAACCTTAGCGCATGTGTTAACGTACTGAACCAGGGATCAGATGGATCTGCTGACCTGTTTCCAGGTGAACGAGCTGATAAACCCCACGACGTGGCTGGACGCTGGAGCGCAGGTGCTGTTCTCCTTCTCTCTGGCGTTTGGAGGACTCATCTCCTTCTCCAGCTACAACTCTGTGCAGTGAGTGGTCCAAAACACAAATCTGACTGATATCTAACATGAGCTAATACACTGTAGCTTATGTTGTACATAATGATTATTATTCCACCAGCAATAACTGTGAGCAGGATGCCGTCACCATTTCCATCATCAACGCTCTCACCTCGGTTTACTCCGCAACTGTCATTTACTCCATCATCGGCTTCAGAGCGACGGAGAACTATGATGCATGTGTCGAGAGGTGCGTCCTTCACTAACCATATCACATACACTATTATAGCGCCACCAAGTGTGGCTTTTTTGTGTGTCCTCAGAGTGCGCCCATACATAAGCGTGTCAAATTTGGTGAAAATATTTCATTATGTTTAGGAGTTATAGTCATTTGTATTTATGAGCATATAAAAAAATAACCCACACCCGACTTTGCATTTTTGCCACTTACTATCAAAATTTTGACATTTGGCCATTTGCATTTTGTCAACTCGCTATGATTCAGATTTTCCTACGGTGTTTTCATCTCGATCGGACTAACGGTTTCGAAGATAGTTTTTTAAGTGCTAAATCACAGCGTTGAACAAACCATAAGGCGAAACCTAGCATGTTTGGTATCGCTGGACTCGGCAAGGATTCAGTAATCTAAGGATATGACTTCCGTGAAAACAAGGCAAACAAATCTTAAGCTATACGCATGTGAATATTTGATTTTACCACTAGGTGGCGCTGGTTCAAAACTTCTCAGGCTCCTTCAGGATATCGTACTGATAACCAATCCCGAAACAAAAACAATCTTATCAACCCCACACTTTTGATGTAACCTCGTTGTATTATATCCGACAGTATGAGGGCTTAAGAACCGCACTTTCTCCGCAGTAACATCCTGGCGCTGATGAACGCGTTCGATCTGCCGGAGGGAAACGTCACCGAGAGCAACTATGAGAGTGTTCTGCAGCATCTCAACAGCACCACACCAGCCGTCATTCAGGAGCTCCAGCTCAAGACCTGCGACATGCAGACGCTCCTCAGCGAGGTATATTCCCATGTCCTTTACTATGTCACTCAATTAAGACAAACACCCCAAAAACAGGCAGACGACAGGCTGACTCATGTTTGATGCAGGGCGTTGAGGGAACCGGCTTGGCCTTCATCGTGTTCACCGAGGCCATCACCAAGATGCCCGTCTCTCCTCTGTGGTCAGTGCTGTTCTTCATCATGCTCTTCTGTCTGGGACTGTCCACCATGTTTGGGAACATCGAGGGTGTGGTGGTGCCGCTCCAGGACCTCAACCTGCTGCCCAAAAAATGGCCTAAAGAAGTGTTCACTGGTAAGCACATCCACCACGAAGAGCTTTCGATGCTGAACTGAGCCCTGCAGGCGTGTCACTCGAGCTGCTCGTGTTTTTCAGGACTCACGTGTCTGGTGTCCTTTGTGACGGCGCTCATATTCGTCCAGTCCTCGGGGAACTACTGGCTGGCTCTGTTTGACGGCTTTGCCGGCTCTATTCCTCTGCTGGTAATCGCCTTCTGCGAGATCATCGCTGTCGTTTACGTCTATGGGATTGACAGGTACATGTTCCTAGACTAGATGTTTCACCAGTTATTCCACACGCTTAAAATAAACGTTCTTTATTGGCATTGGAATCTTTCCACTCCACAAAAGGTTTATAGCGTAAACTAGTTTGTTCCATCAGAAGTGTCAGATGTTTTAATAACGCCGCTCTTCCAGGTTCAACGAAGACATCGAGTTCATGGTGGGACACAAGCCCAACATCTTCTGGCAGGTGACGTGGCGGTTCCTCAGTCCCATCATCCTCCTGGTCATTCTGATCTTCTACTTCGTCACGACGGTCAGCAAACAGCTGACCTACAACGTCTGGGACCCCGAATCGGTGCGTCGCCGTCTTTAGACGAATCAAACGCATTACTTCCAGCTTATTTCTAATATATCAGAGATGTTAAACAGGGCTTCTGCAGGGTCATGACCTTTTTAAGACCAATTAAAGAATAAACTGAAGGGAACATGTCAATACGTTCTCTAAAGCACACAATGAGTACCCAATGACAGATATTTGTTCTTGTTTTAAGCACAAACTCACTTAATTTTGTTCAATTTCTCAGGAAACAAGACTTCATTTCTTCATTTTGCATGTCATAAATAATTTAAGGATGTTTGGAATCCTGAGGAAGAACATAATGTTTTCATCTCAGAATTGTGAGAAAGTAGTCAGAACTGTCAGAGATAAACTCACAATTGTGAGATAAAAGTCCCCGTGGTGAAAATAAGCTAATAAATAACCACTTGCCAACTTGAACATGAGCCAAATCTGCATTGCGCACTTTTTTTTCACCCTCATGCAAAATTCCTGATCGCATGGATTCCTATTGGAATGTCTGGATCTCGTCCGCAAAAAAACAATATCCTTGTTTCCATGGAAGCTTGTTTCCATCACAGAATTTGAAAAAAAATGAATTGCCCACAATTTTTCCCAAGAATTGCGATATAAACGTATCCTCCAATTGAGAGTTTTATATATATATATCACAATTCTGACTTAACGACTTGCAATTGCAAGATTATTTTTTACTTTTTATATTATATTTAAAGAAAATGGTGAATTTCACTCAGTTGGGGACTAGTTCACCACAGATGTCCTGAAGAAGCAACATGTTTCTTAAGTTCTTTGCTCTTTATTTTCAGCACATTGCTGCTTCCATATGTTTGTGTGTGGTCTAAAACAAAGCACACAATGAAATAATCAATATAACATAACAGAAACCATTAATTAACTAGATAAACGTATTGAGAGGTAACAGAAACACATCATGTGAATACATGAACACAAATGAATCATTACTTCAATGTAAAGTATCAAGGGATATCAACCAAACATAATAAAGTCTGTTCATCAAACAGATAACATAAGCTGAAATGCATAAAATCAACTTACTTCTCATACAATATACGCACCCATCAAATGTGAAGCAAACGCTGAGTCTGTTTGATACTATCACTCCATGCTGGGCTATTTACTAGCACTAATCAAAGCCAGCTGCTGGAGATGGGCGGAGCATCGCATCTTTGCGTTGCGGCTTTGACCGCGTGCTCTGACATTGGCTGATTGCCAGAGCAAGTTTCACAGACAGAAATTACTTTTTTATTCCATGGCGAGCAAGCTTCCATACGTTTGAAATGTGTCACATATTACAGAAGTAAAATGTGTGATACAAGATTTCATGTGGACTTTAAAGGGGTGGTTGATAAACCCCGCCCCCAGGAACACGCATCAAAGGCCATGTTGAGAAAATGACAACATAAATTATAACCGTAATTAAACTAAACTATCCCTGTTCTCTCTTCATGCAGCAGATATTCTCTGGCTCAACAGTTCCCACACCAGCGGTTTAGAGATTATCATGACAGAATATGCTAATCAATGACTGAAGATCGTTAACTCATAAATTCATCAACTATCCATTCAGAAACGTCCTGTCTCATTCTACATGTTGTCTCTTCTTCTTGAGTCTCTCCATCATTGTCCGACTCCGGTTTGATCATAAAAGGCTGAACGGTTTCAGACATTTTCAGTGTGTGTGTGCGTGAGCTGCTAACACAAGCTCTTGAAGCTCCGCCCTCTTCTAGAAAGGGGGCGGGGAGCAGCAGCTCATTTGCATTTAAAGGGACACACACAACATCCTCAAAAAGTGACAATTTTAACATGCTATAAAAAATTATCTGTGGGGTATTTTGAGCTGAAACTTCACACACACACTCTGGGGACACCAGATACTTATTTTACATCTTGTAAAAAGGGGCACTATAGGACACCTTTAAAATCTGTCAAGCTGTTGCTCTAAAGACTAACCTCATCCCGCTCTCTCTGACTGAACGCAGGATAACTTCCCAACGCTCAAAGAGGTGGAGTACCCGAACTGGATCAGCGCCGTCATCTTCATACTAGCCGGGATTCCCAGTCTCTGCATCCCCGGAGTCGCCATCATCCGGGCTCTGTGGAAATGCTGCTCAAAGGAAGGAGAGAGCGTCATTCCTGAAAAACAGGACATACGTGTGAACACAATAGCCTAGTGTTTAAATTAGCTTCCTTTATGGAAAACATTTGGAAATTCTCATGCAACGTGCAAAAATGAACACAATGCAAACTTAAATTATAGACTTACAAAACCACATAAAAAGAATGCAATATAAATATGTATAAAGTGTGTATAAATTGCATTTAATAACATTATAGATGTCAGACATATTCAAGTCTTTCTGTCATGTATATAATATACTCATGTATAATCAATGGTTGTTTTTCCATTGTTTTGCTGCGTCTCTATCCACCTTATTTTGCAATGTGTTTTTTTTTTTATTATTCTGAATATATGCGATACTTCCGATTCATTAGCTGCTAAAGTGCAGTAAACCGTAAAACTGTTTACATTACAAACCAGTGTGTTTAT
>CM077209.1:1411373-1438873 GCA_039654625.1 Rhinogobio ventralis
TGTTTCTTGAGCAGCAAATCAGCACAATAAAAAGTGAAATGGAAACATATCCTTATTGTCCATCTGATGAGTGTTGTGATCATATTCTCTGAGCTGATAACAGATATTATTGAGCTGAAAACAAACTGTTATCAGTGACTCACACACCTGATGATGTCATGAGCAGCCTAGCAACCAGCCAGAGCACCCTAGTTACCAGCCCAGTTCACACTGATGTGTGTGTGATCGGTTAGTGAAAGAGTTATTATGCTCTGACTTCATACATTCACTAGGATTAACCTGTGTGTGAGTGAGTGTGAGTGTGAGTGTGAGTGTGAGAGAGAGAGAGAGAGAGAGAGAGAGAGAGAGAGAGAGAGAGAGAGAGAGAGAGTGAGTGAGTGAGTGCGCGCGCATGTTTATGTGATTTATGAGGACACAAATGTGTATAATGGCATGGGTATTACACTGGCATTACAACGTAAACGTGGTTTATGAGGACATTTCCTGTGTCCTCATAATAAAAATAGCTTTAAAAACATACTAAACAATGTTTTATTAAAAATTTGAAAATGCAGAAAGTTTCCTGTGATGGGTAGGTTTAGGGGTAGTGTGTGTGTTTGTGTGTGTGAGTGTGTGTGTGTGTGTGTGTGATGGGTAGGTTTAGGGGTAGGGGTAGTGTGTGTGTGTGAGTGTGTGTGTGAGAGAGAGTGTGTAAGTGTGTGTGTGTGTGTTTTTTATATCATTCCCCACTCAGCGCTGGTTTTAATGGTGAATCAAACTGAAGATCTGGAGATGTCTCTACACTGCAGTAACTCAGTGGGTTAGACTTTATCTCAGTGTCCATTACACACTCGTCACATGTACATCCTGTGATAATAACACTCACTTATGCATAAATTACAGCAACTGACCCAAACCCGTTAGTAAGTACACACTCTCATAATGACACTGCAACAGGAACACCTTCAATTAAAGTGTTCTCTGTGCTCTCCGAGTGTAAGAAAGGACTTTGTTTTGAGACAAATAAAATAAAAAGATAATGAGGACTATAAAAAAATTACAGCAGCGACTCAAGCGCAACCTTTGCATCCACAGCCGTGTGTTTTTACAGTAAAACACAGATTTAAGCAGCATTCCTGTCAGCGCCGGTTACACATTAAACACCGCACACCCCCTGCTTACAGTTAGTGTCTGTGTACATAACCCACCCATCACACACACACACACACACTCACTCATTCAGCGTCAGGATGGACACGACCAGCGAAGCCTCCAGCGCTCAGGAACGGCCCAAATGGGACAATAAGGTCCAGTATCTGCTGACGTGCATCGGATTCGCCGTGGGGCTCGGGAACGTCTGGAGATTCCCGTATCTGTGCCAGATTTACGGAGGAGGTGATTTTAATTCTGCAGAGAATAAAACCTGATGATGATATGATGACGTGTGGATTTGAGCGGGTCCGTCTGCTGTCGATGCTCCTCCTCAGCGGTTCTGTCCCGTTTTAGAGATATTACGTCTTGTTTATTGAAAATAATCTCGTTTTCCTTTTGGATTCTGACCTCATTAGCAGATATTTGTTCTCACTTCATCCTGATGCATTTTTCTCCCATCATTTTGCTTCCTGATTTCAGAATATTTAGATGTTTGTGCTGGAAAAAGGAAGAGAATCCGGATTAAATTGAGCAATTTCAGTGTCAAAAATTTTAAAAAAATTGGGCATCACGTTACAATAAAGTCTAATATAATAATGCATTAACGGACATGAACTAATGAATTATATTTATTTACAGCATGCATTTCTTTAATGTTCTTTGATAAAAACACTTTTTGTCAAGAGAAAGGGCTTTAAGGCGTCACATGACCGCGGTCGTGCCGTGGCTCCCGTTAAAGCCTTTCTCTAGTCGCATTAAATCGATCATATGTGTGTGTGTGTGTGTGTGATTGGATGGAAACAGGCTGGAGACGACCAAATATGGCAATCGTTTTTAACGCATATTCACTCTGTCGATAACAATAAGTGGATGGAAACTTGGCAATCGATGGCTCCATGAAGAAGCGTCCGCATCTCTCCGTCACACTAAAGCTTCTTTAGATTATTAACGTGTTCTTTGCGTTCCTTATTTGAGGAACCAATATTGTTTCTTCTATTGCATGAGTGTGAAATATGCTTTGTAATCATTATTTTTATGAATGTAACAATGGCATTAGTGTGTGACAAACACTCAGCAGACGCTTCTGTCCATCTCAGGGCTCAGAGCAAACGCTGGTCATGTTCGGTTCACACACAACAGATCAGGACGAGGAGCATTATATCAGTCTCAGCATTTCAGTGCCCACATCTGGAGGCTGTTGTTTTGCGGTTGTCATCTGTGTGTGTGAGTTTGCATATGTGTGTGTGTGTGTGTGTGTGTGTGTGCGTGTGTGAGAGAGAGAGAGAGAGAGAGAGAGAGAGAGGGAGAGTGAGTGTGTGTGTGAGTGTGTGATTGCGTGTGTGTGAGAGAGAGAGTGAGTGTGTGATTGCGTGTGTGTGTGTGCGCGCATTTGTGTGTGTGAGAGAGTGAGTGTGTGTGTGTGTGAGATTGCGTGTGTGTGAGAAAGAGAGTGAGAGTGTGTGCGTGCGCGCATTTGTGTGTGTGTCTGTGTGAGAGTATGTGTGCGTTTGTGTGTATGTGTCTGTGTGTGAGAGAGATGTGTGTGTGTGTGTGTGTCTGAGTGTGTGTGTGAGTGAGTGCCTCTGTGTGTGTGTGTGAGATGGGTAGGTTTAGGGGTAGGGTGTGTGTGTGATGGGTAGGGTTAGGGTATGTGTGTGTGTGTGTGTGTGTGTGTGAGATGGGTAGGGTTAGGGGTAGGGTGTGTGTGTGTGTGTGTGTGTGTGTGTGTGTGTGTGTGTGTGTGTGTGTGTGATGTAGGTTTAGGGGTAGGGTGTGTGTGTGTGTGTGTGTGTGTGAGATGGGTAGGGTTAGGGGTAGGGTATGTATGTGTGTGTGTGTGTGTGTGTGTGTGAGATGGGTAGGGTTAGGGGTAGGGTATGTGTGTGTGTGTGTGTGTGTGTGTGTGTGAGATGGGTAGGGTTAGGGGTAGGGGGTGTGTGTGTGTGTGTGTGATGTAGGTTTAGGGGTGGGGTGTGTGTGTGTGTGTGTGTGTGTGTGTGATGTAGGTTTAGGGGTAGGGTGTGTGTGTGTGTGTGTGTGTGAGATGGGTAGGGTTAGGGGTAGGGGGTGTGTGTGTGTGTGTGTGATGTAGGTTTAGGGGTGGGGTGTGTGTGTGTGTGTGTGTGATGTAGGTTTAGAGGTAGGGTGTGTGTGTGTGTGTGTGTGTGTGAGATGGGTAGGGTTAGGGTTAGGGGTAGGGTGTGTGTGTGTGTGTGTGTGTGTGAGATGGGTAGGGTTAGGGGTAGGGTGTGTGTGTGTGTGTGTGTGTGTGTGTGTGTGTGTGTGTGTGTGTGTGTGTGAGAGATGGGTAGGGGTAGGGGTAGGGGGTGTGTGTGTGTGTGATGTAGGTTTAGGGGTAGGGTGTGTGTGTGTGTGTGATGGGTAGGTTTAGGAGAATATACAGTTTGTACAGTATAAAACCAATACACCTACGAAGAGTGCCCATAAAACATGTAAACACAGCATGTGTGTGTGTGTGTCAGGTGCGTTCCTGATCCCGTACCTGATCGCGCTGGTCTTCGAGGGTCTGCCGCTGCTGTATCTGGAGCTGGCCATCGGTCAGAGTCTGAGGAAGGGCAGCATCGGCGTCTGGCACTCCATCTCTCCTCTGCTGGGCGGAGTGGGTGAGTGTGTGTGTGTGTGTGTGTTGCACGCCATTAAGAGACAAACCTGACAGACAGAGATAAACACGGGTGTTGAATATCACACAGATGTACTGAGATGTTCACTACAAGTTCAGAATTAATGATAAATTCAGCTTTGATCACAGGAATAAATTACACTTTACTATATATTCACATAGAGAACAGATATTTTAAATTGTAATAATATTTCACTATTTTTACTGTATCTTTGATCAAATAAATGTTTTTTTTAACAACAGTCTGTGATTTTCCATGAGCAAATGTTTAGAGCGTGTTTCTGTAAATCAAACACTTTATGAGTTCATAAAGCCTGATGGAGTTATTCCAGTACAAACGTCTGCAGGAGTGGCGTCCATGTTCCTCTCCTTCCTGGTGGGTTTGTTCTATAACACCATCCTGGCCTGGGTTCTGTGGTACTTCTTCCACTCGTTCCAGGATCCGCTGCCCTGGAGTCAGTGTCCCATCAACGCCAACAACACTGGTACAGAGGCCATACACACACTCATTACTGTAATATGATGAAGACTGATGAAGCAGCGTGATGTTCAGGACATCCTGTCTGGATAAATATGATTTCTTTCACATTAAAATCAGCATTAAAAATGAAATAGAATATATTTAAATACAGAGCAATTCTCACAACGCCTGTCAAGAACATCATATTTCACACCACTATTAAAAACAAACAAACAATAATGATAATAATAATAAATATAATATAAACAAAAAAAATAAATAAATAAATGAATTAATAAAAAAATGCATAATAAAATAAATGTAAAAAAAATAAACATTAAAACTAAACAAAACTAAAAGTATTAATACATAAAAAATAAATTAAAAGTAAATAGTACATTAAAAAATATATAAATATTAAATATAAATACAAATAAATTATAAATACATTGGAAAAAATAAACATTTAAAATAATTAAAAATAAAAAGTATAAATACACTGAAGAAAAAAAACATTAAAAATAAATATGAATAAAATACATTAATAAAATAATTATAAATACATTGAAAAACATCAAATATAAATAAGTAAATAGATATACATGAAAAATCTATAAAATTAAAAATTAAATGATAAATACATCAATAAATATATAAACAAAGTAAATAAATATACATTAAAATAAATCAATATAAAATACAAATATATTAAAAATAAACATTAAACATTAAAATACAAATAAAATAAGTTATAAACAAATCTAAATAAAAAGTAAATAATTATACATAAAAATTTTTAATAAAATTATAAATACATTGCAAATTCATCAAAATAAACAAATATATAGTAAATAATATACATTAAAAATAAATAAAAATATAAATTAATAAAAATAAAAATAAACTACACATTAAACATTAAAATACAAATAAAATAAGTTATAAACATAAATCTAAATAAAAAGTAAATAATATACATTAAAATAAATAAATAAATATTAATTAAAATAAACGGTAACACTTTAGCATGGGGAACATACACTCACCTAAAGGATTATTAGGAACACCATACTAATACTGTGTTTGACCCCCTTTCGCCTTCAGAACTGCCTTAATTCTACGTGGCATTGATTCAACAAGGTGCTGAAAGCATTCTTTAGAAATGTTGGCCCATATTGATAGGATAGCATCTTGCAGTTGATGGAGATTTGTGGGATGCACATCCAGGGCACGAAGCTCCCGTTCCACCACATCCCAAAGATGCTCTATTGGGTTGAGATCTGGTGACTGTGGGGGCCATTTTAGTACAGTGAACTCATTGTCATGTTCAAGAAACCAATTTGAAATGATTGGAGCTTTGTGACATGGTGCATTATCCTGCTGGAAGTAGCCATCAGAGGATGGGTACATGGTGGTCATAAAGGGATGGACATGGTCAGAAACAATGCTCAGGTAGGCCGTGGCATTTAAACGATGCCCAATTGGCACTAAGGGGCCTAAAGTGTGCCAAGAAAACATCCCCCACACCATTACACCACCACCACCAGCCTGCACAGTGGTAACAAGGCATGATGGATCCATGTTCTCATTCTGTTTACGCCAAATTCTGACTCTACCATCTGAATGTCTCAACAGAAATCGAGACTCATCAGACCAGGCAACATTTTTCCAGTCTTCAACTGTCCAATTTTGGTGAGCTCGTGCAAATTGTAGCCTCTTTTTCCTATTTGTAGTGGAGATGAGTGGTACCCGGTGGGGTCTTCTGCTGTTGTAGCCCATCCGCCTCAAGGTTGTGCGTGTTGTGGCTTCACAAATGCTTTGCTGCATACCTCGGTTGTAACGAGTGGTTATTTCAGTCAAAGTTGCTCTTCTATCAGCTTGAATCAGTCGGCCCATTCTCCTCTGACCTCTAGCATCAACAAGGCATTTTCTCCCACAGGACTGCCGCATACTGGATGTTTTTCCCTTTTCACACCATTCTTTGTAAACTCTAGAAATGGTTGTGCGTGAAAATCCCAGTAACTGAGCAGATTGTGAAATACTCAGACCGGCCCGTCTGGCACCAACAACCATGCCACGCTCAAAATTGCTTAAATCACCTTTCTTTCCCATTCTGACATTCAGTTTGGAGTTCAGGAGATTGTCTTGACCAGGACCACACCCCTAAATGCATTGAAGCAACTGCCATGTGATTGGTTGATTAGATAATTGCATTAATGAGAAATTGAACAGCGGTTCCTAATAATCCTTTAGGTGAGTGTATATTCACAATTCACTATGATTAATAAACTCCTAATTGACTGCTTATTAACAGTTAGTTTTGTAGCGTTTAAGTTTAGGTATTGGGTGATTAAGGGATGTAGAATATGATCATACAGAAAAAGGCATTCATATGTGCTAATAAACAGCCAATATCCTGGTAATATGCATGATAATGAGCAACTAGTTAATAGTGAGCATTGAACCCTGAGCTATTATATAACAGCATTGGCTCATATTAGTGTGGTGGGCTGACGTCTTGCAGGTTACGTCGAGGAGTGTGTGGTCAGCACACCGGTCAACTACTACTGGTACAGACAGACGCTGAACATCTCTCCAGACATCGAGCAGAGCGGCTCGCTGCAGTGGTGGCTCGTCCTGTGCCTGGGCTCGGCCTGGGGCATCGTCTACATCTGCTTCATCCGGGGCATCGAGACCATCGGGAAGGTGACAGCACACACCGTTAGCATGCTGAGTCATTGTGTGTGTGTGTGTGTGTGTGGTTAATGTGGTGACTGTGCAGGCCGTGTACGTGACGGCGACCTTCCCGTACCTGGTGCTGACCATCTTTCTAGTGAGGGCCCTCACATTACCCGGGGCCGCCGAGGGCCTTCGGCATCTCTTCACACCAGACGTGAGTCTCACAGCACAGATCTGCCATACGCAGACACCAGCGGGAGACTGAGGCGTGTGTGTGTGTGTGTGTGATCTCTCTCTGCAGTGGACGCTGCTGACCGACCCTCAGGTGTGGCTGGACGCCGCCACGCAGATCTTCTTCTCTCTGTCTCTGGCCTTCGGAGGACTCATCGCCTTCTCCAGCTACAACCCCAAAAAGTGCGACACACTGTCAGAAAACTGATTCTGTTACACAATTGTGGTTAAAATAATGCATTATGAATATGAAAGGTGAATAAAGCATATACAGTATATAACAGATGCGTGCGTGTTTCCCTCAGGAATAACTGTGAGCGAGACGCGGTGCTTGTGGGATGCATTAACAGCGCCACATCTCTCTACGCCTCCATTCCTATATTCGCCATCTTGGGCTTCAAGGCCACGAGCAACTTCAACGCCTGCATTAACAGGTGACGCACACACTGATGGATTCATGCATCAACGGTGTTTAAACGACTGCGAGGTCTGATTGACAGGTTTGTGTGTGCAGTAACATCCTGGATCTGACCAACGCCTTCGACATCGAGGACAGAAACATCACGGCTGAGAACTACGAGAGCTGGCTGTCGCATCTGAACACAACCGATCCGGAGAAAGTCTCCGGGCTCAACCTCAAACACTGCGTCCTCAAGAACTTCCTGGACCAGGTAAAGCTGGAAATAAAAGCACAGACTTGTGTTTGGAAGTGAACCCTATGGAAGCTTGTTTCTGACACAGAATAAAAAATACATTAAAAAGGTAATTGCTAATTTTTCGTTTTGCAATCCGACTTTATATCTCACAATTCCGACTAAATCTCTCACAATCCCGACTTTAAATCTCGCAATCCCGACTTTAAATCTCACAATTCCGACTAAATCTCTCACAATCCCAACTTTAAATCTCGCAATCCCGACTTTATATCTCGCAATCCCGACTAAATCTCTCACAATCCCGACTAAATCTCTCGCAATCCCGACTTTAAATCTCACAATCCCGACTAAATCTCTCACAATCCCGACTTTATATCTCGCAATTCCGACTAAATCTCTCACAATCCCGACTTTATTTCTCACAATCCCGACTTTAAATCTCACAATCCTGACTTTATATCTCGCAATCCCGACTTGATATCTCGCAATTCCGACTAAATCTCTCACAATCCCGACTTTAAATCTTACAATCCCAACTTTATATCTCACAATCCCGACTTTATATCTCGCAATCCCGACTAAATCTCTCGCAATTCCGACTAAATCTCTCACAATCCCGACTTTATATCTCGCAATCCTGACTTTATATCTCGCAATTCCGACTAAATCTCTCGCAATCCCGACTTTAAATCTCACAATCCCGACTAAATCTCTCACAGTCCCGACTATAAATCTCACAATCCCGACTTTATACCTCACAATTCCGACTAAATATCTCGCAATTCCGACTACATCTCTCACAATCCTGACTTTATATCTCGCAATCCCGACTTTATATCTCGCAATCCCGACTTTATATCTCGCAATCCCGACTTTATATCTCGCAATTCCGACTAAATCTCTCGCAATGCCGACTTTAAATCTCACAATCCCGACTAAATCTCTCACAATCCCGACTTTATATCTCACAATCCCGACTTTATATCTCACAATCCCGACTATAAATCTCACAATCCCGACTTTATACCTCACAATTCCGACTAAATATCTCGCAATTCAGACTAAATCTCTCACAATCCCGACTTTAAATCTCACAATCCTGACTTTATATCTCGCAATCCCGACTTGATATCTCGCAATTCCGACTTTATATCTCGCAATTGATCAGTTTAATGCGTCCTTGATGAATAAAAGTATTATTTAACCCCAAACTTTTGAACGCTAGTATATATACAGTGACCCAGCGTCTCTCTCTTACCCAGAGTGCATCAGGTACGGGTCTGGCGTTCATCGTGTTCACGGAGGCGGTGATCGAGATGCCGGGCTCTCAGGTGTGGGCCGTGCTGTTCTTCGTCATGCTCTTCAGCCTGGGCCTGTCCTCCATGTTCGGGAATCTGGAGGGCGTCCTGACGCCGCTGCTGGACCTGCACATGGTGCCCAAGTGGATGCCCAAAGAGCTCTTTACAGGTACCCAATCCTGAGACACGGCCGTGTGCAAATGAGGCGGGGCGTATGCTAATGATGTGCTAATGCAGGTCTGATCTGTGCGGTGAGCTTCCTGACGGCGCTGATCTTCACGCTGGGATCTGGGAACTACTGGCTGGAGATCTTCAACAGTTACGTGGGCTCCGTCCCGCTCCTCGTCATCGCCTTCTTCGAGATCATCGCCGTCGTCTGCTTTTACGGGATGAAGCGGTCGGAAAATCCATCCTTTCATTTTCATTCTTTCATGCCATCAGTAAAAATCATTAAAGCAAAAGGTCTTAAAAGTAGATGAACAGTTTTTATAACAGTTAATTAAAGCAGGGTTTGTGAGTGGATTTATTATTAATAAAATCATAAAAATGTAAAATATAAATAATTTAAATATAAAAACAAATGCATAAATGTAAATTTAAAATTAATAATTAAAAAAAAATTAAACAAAATTAAATCAAATGCAAAAACAAAATGAACTACTAAAATCTTTACTAAATTACAAATGTACAATTAAAATCAATTTTAATTAAAATCACAAAAATCCTAGATTAAAATAATGTTAAAATACAAAACAGACTAAATCATAAAATATATTAAATTAAAATAAATTAAAACAAATCAAAATAAAACACTTACTAAAATTAAGTTAAATCATTAAAATAAATGTTAAAAATAAAACTATAAAATATTTTTAAATAAAACCAAAAAATTAAAACCTTTCTACATTTAATCATAAATGTAAAATAAAAAACATTTAAAATAAAAAACAAATCATAAAAAAATAAAACAATCTTTAAAAATGTCATAAAAAAAAAATATCAAAATAAGACAAATATTTAAAAAAAATAAATAAATAAATAAATAAATAAATAAATCACACAAAAGTAAAACTTAAAATAAAAATAAAATGCTTCCTAAAATGTGTTAAATCATTAAAAATTTAATTAAAATAAAAAATATTTTAAAATAAAACTAAATTTAATCCTTTCTAAATATTTAATCATTAATGTAAAATTAAAATATTTAAAAAATAAAATAATCATTAAAAAATTCTTTAAAAATAAAAACAAATAAAATACAAAATAAAACTTCCTAAAATTTGTTAACGTTTTAAAAAAATGTAATTAAATATAAAAATAAAATATTATAAAAACAATTTTTTAAAATAAAAACATTTCTACCCATTTAATCATAAAATGTAAAATTAAAATAAATATTAAAATTAAAACAAATCATAAAGTAAAACTTTTTGAAAAAAAAACAAATCAAAATAAAAACAAATATTTTTTTTGTTTAGCTCTGTCATGTGACCATTAGACGACATCAGAGAGCCGCGAAGCATTATTAAACTATGAACTTATAAATTGCTGAAAGATGAACTAATCTCAATATTTGAGCTCCGAGGGTTTCAGTATCAGACGCAGCGGAGCGTTTGTGACGGTTTGAGACTGACTGACGTGTGTGTGTGTGTGTGTGTTTCAGGTTCAGCGATGACATCGAGTACATGACGGGCCGGCGGCCGAACCTGTACTGGCGCGCGTGCTGGATGGGCATCAGTCCCGTCATGCTGCTGGTGGTTCTGGTGGCGTACGTCGTGGTCCAGGTCCAGGAACACCCCACCTATCCCGCCTGGAACCCTGAATATGTGAGTGTGAAAACAGCAGAACATTATAATCTTCCCCTTCACACACCTCTTCCTCCCTGCTGTGGATCTGCATCCTCGCACGATGACGTTAACTCGTGTGTAAACTCCAGCTGAAGGCTATCAGGTCTAGGCTGATTAAGACAAACACAAAACACTACAAATTAAATAAAAACATTATGCAAAAAACACTTGCTAAAATTGATCATGAATATAGAATTAAAGTAAATCATTTTAAAATAAAAACAAATGTATAATTACATTTATTAAATCATTAAGTAATAAAAGTGCAAAATGAAAATTATTTTAAAATACATAAAACACATAAATATAAAAAATAAATTCAAATAAAAACAAAAATAAAACAGAAAATTATATTAAATCTCAAATGCAAAATTAAAATTATTATAAAATACAAAACAAATGAATAATTACATTTATTAAATCATATTAAATTAAATTAAATTAATTCAACATATTAAACTAATATTAAATGTTTAAAAATTAATAAACTTAAAATAAAAATATAATAATAAATAAAATAAAAACAAATAAAATTAAACTAAAACATAAAAAGCAAAACTAAAGATGCAAAACACTTACTAAAATTAGATTATAAATATAAAATTAAAATAATTCTAATATAAAAACAAAAATAAAACCAAAAATTTTATTAAATCATAAAAATGCGAAATTAAAATGTTTTAAAATGCAAAAGCACACCTGCTAAAATTAAATCAGTTAAATAAAAATTAAATAAAACAGTTAAACTAAATCAAAAAAGCTAAATTAATGATCTTAAAATACAAAACAATAAAATTAAATCATAAATATAAAATTTAAATGAATAATTGTAAAATAAAAAAAAATAAAAAAAACTGAAAATCCGATTAAATCATAAAATACAAAACATTTCCTAAAACTGAATCAAAGATTAATTTTAAATAAAACAAATAAAAAATTTAATTAAATCATAAAAATGTGAAATTAAAATAATTTTAAAATGCAAAACACATTTACTCAAATTAAAATCATTAATGTAAATTAAAATGACTTTTTTTTAAATAAAACAAAAACTGAAAATTAAATCAAATCTTAAAAATGCAAAATTCTAATTATTGTAAAATGTAAAACAATTGTTTAAAAAGCTAAATGAATAATCTTAAAATACAAAAATTACATCATAAATATAAAATTAAAATATATTTTATAATTATTATTTTTTATTAAAATCATAAAATACAAAACACTTCCTAAAATCAAATGTAAAAGATTAATTTTAAATAAAACAAATAAAAATTTAATTGAATGCAAATTTAAAACGATTTAAAAAAATGCAAAACACACTAAAATTAAAATCCTACATGTAAAATGAAAATGATTTAAAAATACAAAAGCAAGCATAATCCTGGAGTGTGTAATGGAGACCTGATGTGCAGGAGCGGTTCCCGGAGACGGAGGTGAAGCCGTACTCGGACTGGGTGTTTGCGATCTGTGTTCTGCTGAGCTCCGTCCCGGTGCTGTCCATCCCCATCGTGGCCGTTTACAGACTCATCAGACGGCAGACGCGCTCGCAGGCCGACCGCAGCTTCCCAAACCCCTACAGCAACCCGGCCTTCACAGCCGACGGACAGGGAGACTCCTTCAAGCAGATCTAGAGGAGACGTCCCGGGAAACACAGCCTCCGAGCGCCATCTCAGGATCTTCAGCACGCTTCCGATTCAAACCAACATGTGCCCGGGGAAGACGTTCTAGCATGACTGAAATCTCTGTAAATTATTTAAATTACTTAAAAAGCATATTAGTGACAAATGTTTGTCCTTAAACTATGTGGAAAAAAACAATGACTTTTATTCTGCAAAATGATACTGAGAATCTAAAACACAAGATGCACTCAAAGACACATTTCTAAGGTGTAAATATAATGTTTACAAAACTCAAATGTGATTTTTTTATTTAACATTTTTGGAAGTGTTTATTAATTTTTATATATACAAATATTAATTATGAGGCATAACATTATGACAGGTGAAGTGAATAACACTGATGATCTCTTCATCACGGCTCCTGTTAGTGGGTGGGATATATTAGGCAGCAAGTGAACATTTTGTCCTCAAAGTTGATGTGTTAGAAGCAGGAAAAATGGGCAAGCGTAAGGATTTGAGCGAGTTTGACAAGGGCCAAATTGTGATGGCTAGACGACTGGGTCAGAGCATCTCCAAAACTGCAGCTCTTGTGGGGTGTTCCCGGTCTGCAGTGGTCAGGATCTATCAAAAGTGCTCCAAGGAAGGAACAGTGGTGAACCGGCGACAGGGTCATGGGCGGCCAAGGCTCATTGATGCACGTGGGGAGCGAAGGCTGGCCCGTGTGGTCCGATCAAACAGACGAGCTACTGGAGCTCAAATTGCTCAAGAAGTTAATGCTGGTTCTGATAGAATACATTAATAGTGGAGCCAAAAGGGGGACCAACATAACATTAGTCATAATGTTATGCCTGATCGATGTATGTTTTCTGATGATTGCAATTAAGAGTTGATTTTCTAGTGGAAATCAATGTTTTACTATTTACAGTCCCTCTAAGACGAATGTTTGATTCTTTAACATCATATTTTAGCAGCTGCACAGTTTCCTCCTCTGGTCACACATTACAGACGTCAGTGAGTTTGTACATTTCCATTAACTTCATCTGAAATGTGTTTCGCTCACGTTCCCTCGCGGACAGGTGAGATTGAGTTAGTCAGTAACCAGAATAACGAGTGTTTACAGCGGCATAAACCGACTGAACACTGGACATCCCGTCTGTCAATCAACTCCTCACACGGCATGTTTGATGATCCAGAGGAGATTATACAAATAAAAACGCTATTTTTACAAACTGCATTTCTTCTGTTGTCTGAGCATGTTGAGTTTTTACACCATCTGCACTGATTCATGGGTAAAATACACATTAAACACGTGAACTGAGCTGTAATTACTGCACTAGCTGAAAATATGATCAAATTAAAGGCACAGTATGTAATTTTTCGTCTCTTATTCAAAACAAAGGCGTGTCTTGACTCTTGATTGGGCGGAGCTTTTATTCTGTCAGACGAGCGTTTCCTGCTTCTTCTGCTCATGCGTATTACACACATCTGAGTGTGTTAAAGTGATGTTATAATGCTACTCTGTGCGTCCGCTCGGCGCTACTATGAGACACTTGTTCACACTGCAATGAGCGAGATCATATCAGGCATGGTAAAACATGGTACTCGCGGTAAATCAAGAACACCAGATTTAAACAATAAGACTAACTGTGTTGAGCTGGAGAACAATGATTCGTTTCTGTCCATGAATGATCCAAACAGTTGCTCACCGTCTAATAAAACACATCAGATATTAAAGCACCTTTGGTGTTTCCATGGTTACTACACAATAAAACCGGAGGGTAACGCGGGGATGATGTCATTGACAGGCGACACACGGTCCATGTCCTGGTTAAAATCGCTGATTTCTCTGGATTTAAACATTCTTGGAAACATTTGGGATAATGTTCACAAGTCAACAAAATATATAACACTGTTCTAGTGGTTTTTGGATATTTTAATCCAAAGATCTTACATGTTGTACCTTTAATCTGAATAATTCATTGTTTCTGCAGATTGCAGGAAATCATGGTCATCTTCCACTCATGAATCGATCTTGATTTATTTTCTGTGCTGAAATATACACTTTAAAGCACAAACAGATGCATGAACATGCAAACATCACACAAACACGCAGCATAACAAGTGAGAGGAAGTTTACGAGCGTCTCTTATCTCGCACTGCGTTTAACAACGGTCCATCAACACTTTACACACAGCGCAGATCTGTTTAGTCAGCTGGACACGAATAAACTGTGAATGTGTTCTGCGCTTACAGAGAGAGCGTGACGGTCGTTTACGAGTCTACGTCCGGATGGATTTAAAGTCCTGAGGGATTCTGGGAGTGGCGGCCTGACGGACGCGGGCCAGTCTGATGCCAAGGAGAGCCTGCTGAAGACGCCTCCGCCCTGCGCGTGCATACACATCACACACACATCACACACACTCCATTACACCAGTACATCGTTTATGATGCAGTTGAGAAAGAAGAAACTACAGAGCGAATAAAAAACCTTACAGAGCCAATCATTAGCAAAACTGCAGTAGAAGAGGCTCAACAAACGTTAACATTATGAAGAAATTCCTGGAAGTATTTTCCATTGCATAAAATAAGTCAAATACACATTAACAAACATAATAAGTCATTAAGGAGTGTAAAGTGACTCGATCACGTCATTCGGCCCTTAAACCTCTAATGTTCCCAGAGTAACAGCGACGCCCCTGATTGGTGGACTGAGGGTTGTTTATGTCTTTTGCAGGAATATGGCTATTAAACTTTCTTTTTTTTTTTAATTAAGCTGAAATCACACCAGGTTATTAACTGAAACTACAACTGTTAAAAACATTTGTGAACTGAAATGAAGTTGAAATAAAAAATAAATATTTGATATGAAAAACTGAGAAATGTTAACTAATAGAAGCAATTCAAGCAAAAAATTACTAACTGGCAATAAAGAAATAAAAAAAAAAAAAAAAAAACTAATAAAAGTGACAAAAGCACATAAAATTACTGAACAAAATTCATAAAATTAATGAAATTACAAATAAAAACTAATTCAATATAATAATAAAAACCTTAACCCTATAATTAATACTAAAATAACTCAAACTACAACTATTTTTGAACTAAAAATTAAATGATATATAAATATTTTATATTAAAAAAACTGCTTAAGTAGAAGCAATTAAACCAATAAAATTACTATTTACTGTATAAATGAAAAAAAAAAAAAAAAAAAAAAAATGAAACCTAAATAGTAATTTTTTAAAACAAAATTCACAAAAATTATAATGAAAAAATAGAAAAGCTAATTTAATATTAATAAAAACGAATATATATATATTATATATATATATATATATATATATATATATATATATATATATATATATATATATATATATATATATATATATATATAAATACTTTATTATTATAATTATTATTATTTGTTTGTGTGTTAGACGTACGTTTATGCAGAGGAGGAAGCAGACTGCGGTAAACCGAGCGATTCTGAGTGAAAACCACCTCAAACGCCAGACAGAACAGCAGCTGAACGGCCTCATACTGCAGAACGCCTCCGCCGTCCACAAAACCCAGAACCAGACCTGAGGAGAACAACATTCACATTTCATCATCATTATCGTGTTAATAATCTTGAATCAGAATAACTTCATCTCTTCTGTGATGACGAGGGCGGGGAGGCAACCTGTCACTCACATGAGATCCACCAATAGCAAACCACAACCATCCAATCAATTCCCCACGGACAAAATCAAGCCCCGCCCTACATTTGTTGTTGTTTGCGAAGCGTTTCCCTCGGACATACACCGATCAGGCATAACATTATGACCTAATATTGTGTTGGTCCCCCTTTTGCGGACCCGTCTCTGATGGACTCCTCTAGACCCCTGAAGGTGTGCTATGGTATCTGGCACCAAGATGTTAGCAGCAGATCCTTTAAGTCCTGTAAGTTGCAAGGTGGGGCCTCCATGGATCGGACTTGTTTGTTCAGCACATCCCACAGATGCTCGATTGGATTGAGATCTGGGGAATTTGGAGGCCAAGTCAACACCTCAAACTCGTTGTTGTGCTTCTCAAACCATTCCTGAAGCATTTGTGCTTTGTGTCAGGAGCATTATCCTGCTGGAAGAGCCACAGCCACCAGGGAATACCGTTTCCATGAAAGGCTGTACATGGTCTGCAGCCTTCGCTCCCCACGTGCATCAATGAGCCTTGGCCGCCCATGACCCTGTCTCCGGTTCTCTACTGTTCCTTCCTTGGAGCACTTTTGATAGATCCTGACCACTGCAGACCGGGAACACCCCACAAGAGCTGCAGTTTTGGAGATGCTCTGACCCAGTCGTCTAGCCATCACAATTTGGCCCTTGTCAAACTCACTCAAATCCTTACGCTTGCCCATTTTTCCTGCTTCTAACACATCAACTTTGAGGACAAAATGTTCACTTGCTGCCTAATATATCCCACCCACTAACAGGAGCCGTGATGAAGAGATCATCAGTGTTATTCACTTCACCTGTCATGTTATGCCTGATCGGTGTACGTCACAATAGAGAAGAAAAAACCAGCACAACTTCAGTTTCATGCCGACTTTAATGTCACTAACTCGTGCTCTTGCCTGTGTTTGTGTGTCTGATGAGTTTATTTGTGACTCGAGCCATCGTCCAGATCATCTTCAGGAAGAAAGATGGGTTTGTCGCCACATTCTGACCCAAAGGCAAACTCTTCACGCATGCATGAAACCTGCAAAAAACACACACACACACACACACTCAAAACCTCGTTTTCTGCAGTGAATGGAATGTTTTAACGCTCAGTTTCACACAATCATTCACCACTAAAGACTCAAACATCACAGTCCGAGTTACTCAGATGTTTGTTCTTGTTAAACTTTTGCCACCAAGACAAATCAACTACACTTCGGTTTAAAAGTCTCTTCTGCTCATCAAGGCTGTGTTTATTTGATCAAAAGTGAAATATTATCCCAGTGTAAATCAGCTGTTCTCTACGTGAATATATAGCAAAGCGTAATTTATTCCTGTGAATTTTCAGCATCATTACTCCAGTCTTCAGTGTCACATGATCCTTCAGAAATCATTCTAATATGAGGATATGAGCTCAAGAAACACTTAGGATTATTATCAGTGTCCGTTGAAAACTGTGATACATTTTATCTTTCAGGATTCTTTGATGAATATAAACTTCAGCATTTAATTGAAATCTTTTGTAACATTTTAAATGTCACTTTTGATCAATTTAATGCATCATCGCTGAATAAAAGTACACGTGTTTTACCTGAGCGCCTGCAGCAGGATCAGCTTATACAAGCTCCTGTAAACGGCTTCCACTGAATTCATCTGGAGAAAAGATCAGACACATGCTGAATAAACCCTGATTCTGACCCCACCGACACCACACATGAATATTAATGAGAGTCAGATTGTAACATTATTCATTTTTCTGTTTTTAAAAGGTCGCAACTGCATTTGTTCCGGAAGTGCGTATTAATATAAATTCCCCTATGGCGAAAACAAACTGGATTTTTACTTCCAGAACTGACTGTTGCACTCATGAAACTCACAGCCAATCAGAACGCATCTGCTGTTTAATATGCGGAATTGCAGGCCAATGAGATTCAGTGTCCAGGGTTTTTCCTGCATTGAGAACGAGGGCGGGGAGGCAACCTGTCACTCACATGAGATCCACCAATAGCAAACCACAACCATCCAATTAATTCCCCACAGACAAAATCAAGCCCCGCCTACATTTGTTCTTTTTTGAGAAGCGTTTCACTCGGACATCAGGCATAACATAACATTTTTAAAAGGTCGCAACTGCATTTGTTCCGGAAGTGCATGTTAATATCAATTCCCCTATGGCGAAAACAAACTGGATTTTTACTTCCAGAACTGACTGTTGCACTCATGAAACTCACAGCCAATCAGAACGCATCTGCTGTTTAATATGCGGAATTGCAGGCCAATGAGATTCAGTGTCCAGGGTTTTTCCTGCATTGAAAGTTTTTTGGCGGCCTAAAACGATTTTTTGTCCCGCCAAAGCCTTATTTGATGAGTTATTGTGATTTATAAATTGATGTAGCGCTTGTGACAGGGCGCATGTTAACTGAGTGACAGTGAGAATGAGCAGAGAGCCCTTCCCCGCGACCACTCTCTCTGTCTTAGCTCTTTCTCACTCGCACATATCAATCAAAATCAACTGAACTGACACACTGGTAAAAGGCAGTGTTACTTCTTTTAAAAGTAATTGAATTACTTTACCAATTACTGTATATCAAATGTAATTAGTTACTAGGGAAAGTAACTTTTATGTCTGCTTTTTAAATGTAAATATGAACAGTACTGAACAGTCAAACATAAATTTTTAGACCTATTTGGTGTAATCAACAGGCCTTCAGGTCAAGCAGTAGAACAGAAGTCCCTTTTAACACTTGAAACGAAATAACAACTGTCTCAGTCATTTAACAGTGTTTTTTTACCACATTAGGTCCAATGAAATAAAAGTGATCGGCCTACAGTATTAACACTAATTAAACGAGAAAACAAAGGTGCCTTGAGGTGCTGCATATAACTGAATATGTGATTTAACAAAATGGTTTAACAAACATGCCTCATAAGGCAAAGCTAAATAGAGATAAGAGATTCTCAACAATCTCTCAAAGCTCATCGATATGAAAAGTGCGGTGTGCTCTGATTGGCCAGCGATCCAGTGCATTGTGATTGGCCCGAATACCTAATGCGTCTGACAGAAATGTCACGCTTCTTACCATATATGGAACATCAGCTCCCAAAGCAAAGCAATGTCAGATGATAATATCGGTTCTACCGTATCAGTGGTGATGCAGATGACCGATCAACGTCGCCAGCGCGACTGGACCAGAACGTATCAGATTGGTAAGTTTGCATTTGTTATCGTAGAAACGACAAAGACGTAGAAGCGGTCTGTGCTCTCCCAGGTGCTAGAAAAATGTGCAGCACACAGTCGAATATGTGGGTTGTGCTGTGTTGTAACTAAAGCTTAGCCACTGTTTTCTATTTGTCCCCTCTTTTGGAAGGCCAAACAAAGTAGACATGGCGGCGCGAGCGGCAACAATAATACAGCGAGAATGAGCTTCTTGTCTGCAAGTGTTCTTTGTCACAAGAGAGTAACGCGAGTAACGAACTCATTTAGGGCTGCAACAACTAATCGATAAAATCGATAATAATCGATAATGAAAATCATCGATACCGATTCTCATGATCGATTCGTCGGGTCTGCTCGCTGTACGCAAAGCTTCCACCAGTCGCACCAAATTATAGCACTGAATAACGCATTTTATGGACAGAATGTGCATCTAGAAATAGTGGAGTGGAAACAGAGTGAGCTGATGCAGGAAAGGCACATGATCCAAGTGCCCAAAACATGAGAACTGTTTATTTTAAGCTTCAAGCGAATGCATTAGCGTTTAACACACCCTGCCATGCACTTGACGTGTGTGTGTGTGTGTGTACGTCCTCAGTGCAAAACGTTCATTTTACAGGTTATATCCACTGATCTATATAGAGAACAGTTATATCCTCCTCATCTGTGTGTGTGTGTGTGTTCCTGCAGAACATTCCTCTTATCTGGTAACACTGAATTTGTGTTTTTGTTTTTCTTTAATATCTTCTTTAATATATTTTAAATGTAGGGCTTTAAACTCATTTTGCTTAGTAACTTTTTTTGCACATAATGTATAGCACAGATATACACTTAACGGAAATTACCCATGGTTCTATTAGATAGTAAAACCATGGTTTTGCCGTATTGATTATCATTTGTATAACCACACAAATACCATACAGTTAAACTATGGGTTTGAAGCAAAACTATGGTTAGTTTGTGGTTACCATTGAATAACTACAATAACCCTGTTATTTATTAATTAATATTATTTTTGTTTGTTTTAGTCAATGTAAAACCATGGTTAATTTTTGTAATGGTAGATATATTCACTATGTGTGTGTTCATGGCACTCAGCTGACACGTTTGAAGGACAGCATTGGGCAGGATGTGGAATAGTGCGTTTTGTCAGTAAAAAAAAAAGAGGCCTTTTTTATCCGATTAATCACAAAAATAATCGGCCAACTAATCGATTATCAAAATAATCGTTAGTTGCAGCCCTAAACTCATTTAAATTTCAGTAATTGTAATTGAGTTACTTGATTAAAAAAAATATTTAGTTACATGCGCGTTACCACTAAAAGTAGAGGAATTACAGTAAAACGTTACTCCCAACACTGGTAAAAGGTCATAAGACCGAATCCATGTTGCATGTGGCGCATTGGGAAAATGTTCTCCCTGAATTACCGCTGGGTATGAATTGCGCTCAAAAAACGTTGCCTCTTCTCTGACGGGCATTTTGCACATGCAGCTGACGTAATAACTTCCTTATGAAGTGTTTTCTATGTTGACACAAATCTTTCATGTTGCTCTGGATTCCATTTTTGATCCAGGAAAAACCCTGGTGTCATCAGAACAGAAGGTCTCTCTCACTCTGAGGTCCAGGAAGATGTCTGTACACTTGAGACTGAGGACCGACAGCAGCTTCTTCATGACCGCGGCTGGCGAGTGGGTGGAGCCTAGAGTCAGGCTGTAGCGCAGTGATAGGCCGTCATACCTGAGAGAGCGGAGCAGAGAGCATTTACACATGCTGTGTCTGTATAGTAGCTACATTTGAAACTTAAAGTATGTATGAATGTAATCCGGGTGCTCTACATCCGCCATGTCATGTGACCTTTACAAATTCTCTCTCATGGCATCATGGGATAGTAAAGTGTCCATCGAATGCCCACTTCAGAATCTATAGTAACACTGGGCGAAGTGTTTGGAAACTTGTTTGATAACAGTTATTGGGTTTAACTTGATCATAACTATTCCTAGTGATTCAACCAGAAAACACCTTAGCAACCGCATTCCACCTCCCTGCTGATCATCCACGACACGTCACCTCAAATCGATTTCTTTTTAATTGCTGGTGGGAATGCGTATAAAACATTATGGTGATGACACACGCATAGATTATGATCTCAGAGCCTCATGACAGATAAGACAGACGTCCCTCCCCGATTTACAGCTGATAGCCTCACCGCGAGTAGTCCTTGTAGACGTCCAGCGTGTGTGTGTGGAGTAGCAGGCCGCACCAGGGGAACAGACAGCAGGACGGGAACACACTCACCCCCGAACACACCCACTCCTCACACACCGGGAAATTCACCGCCACTTTCTGAGGGTTGATCTTACAGCCATAATCGGGAACGCCTGCCAACAGCGTCCTGACAGAGAGACAGAGATGAGTGAGAGTGTGTGTGTGTGTGTGTGTGTGTGTGTCAGATGTGACGTGTGCGGACATACGTTAGGAACTCTGTGGCTTTACTCAGATGGGGAGTAATGAGCAAAAAATCATCAACCAGCCTCATGAGACTTCTGCAAACGAGAGACACACACACACACACACACACAAACACACAGAAGCACACACAGACACACAGAAGCACACACAGAAGCACACACAGAAGCACACACAGAAGCACACACAGAAGCACACACAGAAGCACACACACACACAGAAGCACACACACACACAGAAGCACACACACACAGAAGTGCACACAAGCACACACGCACACACACGCACGCACACACACACGCGCACACACACACACACACACACACACACACACACACACACACACAAGCACACACAGACACAGAAGCACACAGACACAGAAGCACACAGACACACAGAAGCACACAGACACACAGAAGCGCACACACACACAGAAGCGCACACACACACAGAAGCGCACACACACACACACACACACACACACACACACACAGAAACACACACAGAAGCACACACACACACACAGAAGCACACACAGACAGAAGCACACACAGACAGAAGCACACACACACACAGAAGCACACACAGAAGCACACACACAGACAGAAGCACACACAGAAGCGCGCACGCGCACACACACACACACAGAAGCACACACAGACAGAAGCGCGCACGCGCACACACACAGACAGAAGCACACACAGACAGAAGCACACACAGACAGAAGCACACACAGACAGAAGCACACACAGACAGAAGCACACACAGACAGAAGCACACACACACAGAAGCACACACAGACAGAAGCACACACACACACACACACACACAGTGACGTCTCAAACACAACTCATGAAATCATGACACCTAGTGGTTACTATCATCAACTAAAACCATTAACATTTCTTGTTAACAGAAACTAAAATCTATCAGGCAGGAATTGTGAATAAAACTTTGAATTAACAATCATTCCTAATTTACTGGATAAGGATTTTTAAATAATGCAAATTAATTGGTTAGAAAGAACACAGAGCTCTTAAAGCGTCTGGACTCCTGAAGAACACAGAGCTCTTAAATCCTGAAGTTTGATGTAGAAACTACGAGTGTCCGTTTGAGGTTCTGGACACTGCTGAAATAAACGTGTGCCCGGTCTCACCCTCCTTTGGCGATGCCCTTGAGCAGAGAGTTCTCCATGTGTCCGTAACACAGATTACACAGCAGAGCCGACACCGACGATCCCTGGGGAATCCCACACACCTGACGGAACATCCTGGAACACAGGAGCCGCTGATGACATCATCCGAGAGGAAGAACTGACCACTGAACGAGTGCAAGAGAAACTCACTTATTCTCATGATGGATGACGTAACTGCTCAACATCTTCTGGAAGAACTGGAACACGTCTCCTCCTCGGACCTCAGACGAGTGCTGACACACACACACACACACACACACACACACACACATACGCGTACACACACGCACACACACGCACACACACACGCACACACACGCACACACGCACAAACAGAAATAACAAAAACAGATATAAATAAAAAATATATATAAAAATAAACACACATATACAAATAAATAAATAAATAAATAAATAAATAAATACACATACATTAAACAAACATTTATCAATAAATAAAAATCTAAAGTAAATAAAGAATAAATAAATGAAAATAAATACAAACACACACAAACATAAAACAAAAACATATATAAATATAAAAATAAACAAAAAATAAACACATATACAAAACAAAAATATATAAATAAAAAATTCAAAAATGAATAAAAAAACAAATGAAAGTAAATAAAAATAAATATACAAATACATAAACAAAAATATACATATATATTAATAGAAATTAAACAAATACAAATATATAAAATAAATATAAAAACTAAATAAATAGACACACACACACACACACACTAAACAAAAAATATTTATAAATAAATCTATCAAATAAATTGAAATAAATAAAAGAATAAAAATAAATAATTGCACACATGTACATATATAACAAAAACCAATATAAATATAAATAAAAATATAAAATAAATAAGTAAAAATAAACACACACACATAAAACAACAAACAAATATAAATAAAATAAATAAATGCACATACATTATACAATATTTATAAATAAATAAAAATATATCAAATAAATAAATATACACATATAACACAAAAAATATATATATTAATATAAATAAAAAATAAATATAAATACAACTATATATAAAATAAATATAAAAACTAAAATACAGACACACACACACACACATACAAAACACAACATAAATATAAATAAATAAAAATATATAAATAAGAATAAATAAAAAGAAACTTAAACTTAAGTGAGTTTGGGCTTTTAGTGGTGAAAACATCACCCGTTGTAAAGGAAAGAGGAGCGTGTGATTTACAATACAAGACAAAACAAGAGAATCATTGAGAACTTGAGTATGTAAACATACAACGAATAAACATTTAATCTTGAACACGTGTGTGTCTCACCCGCTCCACCAGGATAGCGTCGCGCAGGGACCCGCTCGCCTGCTCATCCACCACAAACCCCTTCATGTTCAGCGGCTCGGACATCTCAGCCTGAGCACACACACACATCAGCACACGTACACGTTTCATCTCTCATGTCCAGCGCTGGCGCTCACACACCTTCGTGCAGAAGTGTTTCCTGAGGCCCTGGATCGGGTCGTTCCACACGCGGACGTACTGACGCAGGAAGAAACTCTGCTCCGCAAACGGACTCAACACCTCGCTCAACACCTCCACCAGCTTCTGGTGAGGAAGACTGTCGTATGCCCCACTCACGTCCACCTGACACACACACACAAATAAAGCAACTGTTCCCGGTCTGCAGTGGTCAGGATCTATCAAAAGTGCTCCAAGGAAGGAACAGTGGAGAACCGGCGACAGGGTCATGGGCGGCCAAGGCTCATTGATGCACGTGGGGAGCGAAGGCTGGCATTTAGTTTCAGTAGTATGATTATTCAAAGTGTTATAGATGGTTTATTCTTATATGTATAGTGCATTAATAGCAGGAGAGGCGGGACAGAGTGAGCACCGGGAGAGTGTGTGTGCGCGCGGTGCGAGGGAAAAATTTACATGTTTCAGTGCCATTAAACGACTATATATAAATGTATAGTAATGCAATGGGGGGATCTTTGTGAGTCCTGATAATAATAGTATTTAAATAATAATAAAAAAAGGTCTCTGACGGTTCCTCTCACCTTGACGAAGTAGAGCGGGCGCGGCGAGCTCTTCTGCTGCGGGCTGAAGTCCTTCAGGACTCGGTGAATGTCCTGCCAGCCCCAGACGGTGGAGCCCATGGGCCCCGGGGCCTCGCGCACACACGCGTTCAGCACGTTCAGCAGGACCCGCACGCAACTCTGGAAATGCTGCTCGCAAACACAAACACATCACTGAAGAACATTACCATTTTATTAAACAAATGTATTTTTATGAACATTAACAAATATAAATGTATTTATTGCTCATTGTTAGTTGTTGTTAGCTGATGTTATTGTAAAGACTTCCCCTTATATGTTCATATTGTGCTAAACTTCCAGTGCTGTGACCGCACCTGCAGAGACTCTCTGCTTCCTGTGAGTCGGGTGATGGGCCTCATGCTGCTGACCTTCGGGATGAACCGGATTCGGGATGTCACCGTGGTCTTCGGGAACTTCACGGCCTGAGACGGAGACAGCGCCCTCCACTGGCCCTTAGACAGATGGACTCTGGAAACAATCAGATCACGACCAGAATTAAACACCAGCAAACCGCTAAACATTTCTCAGAAATATAGATCAGTTTTCAGTATATAACAGTAAATATTATACAGTTATACAATCAGGTGCAGAAGGATAAATTAGATTCAATACAAACAATACTGGCATTAGTACAATAATATTCATTTTTCAGGATTAATATTTAATATTTACTTATTTCAGTTAAAAAAGAACAGCATTTATTTAAAACAAATAAATCAATTTTTTTTTCTTCCTTTTTTTGAAAGAAATTAATATTTTTATTCATCAAGGATGTGTTAAATTGATAAAAAGTGATAGAAAATATCTATATTTTGAATAAATGCTGTTCTTTTTAACTTTTTATTCATCAATGAATCCTGAAAAAGTATCTGAGGTTATAAAAAAAATATGAATCATTACTCCAGTTTCCAACATTAATAATAAATCCTCATATTGAGTGATTTCTGAAGGATCACGTGACACTGAAGACTGGAGTAAATTCAGCTTTGATCACAGGAATAAATTACACTTTACTATATATTCACATAGAAAACAGTTATTTAAAATTTTAATAATATTTCACAATATTACAGTTTTTTCTATATTTTTGATCAAATAAATGCAGCCTTGATGAGCAGAAGAGACTTCTTTCAAAAACAATCAAAATAATATATATATATACACACATATTATAAAAATAACGTTTCTATTAATATATTCATATTTAATTTTAATATAAATACATCATTTTATAATATAATTATATAATATACATTTAACATAAGTATACATTAAAATTTACGTGTGTGTGTGCAAAAATATATTTAAATATACATTTTACATTTAACTTTATATTAAATGTCTATAATTTTTAATTAAAAGCATCTACAAAATAATCAACAAATAAATGTAAACAAAAAATAAATATAAGTTTAAAACATTTATCTATCTACTGTAATAAATAAATAGTATAACTTCTAAAGTAAAAATAAATTGTATTTACAATAAGGAGAAATGAGCTTAATTGTGAAAACAAATGTAAGAATAAATCCTTATTTATCCTGAAAACAGGTTTCTGCTCAAATGTGTTCTCATTTCTTTGGCGGGTGTGGCGGGAGTCACATGACTGTTGTTTTGCGCACCTGAAGGCCATTTCCTGTAGCTTGTTCCAGACCTCAGCCCTGTAGAAGCGCAGCGCGTGTTTCTCTCCCATACTCTCGGTGACGTAGAACAGCGCTCGGACCAGGCCGACCACCAAACCGCTCAGCGTCCAGGCCAGGAACTGACCGAAGATCCACTCTCTGTAGCGGTGCTCACTGGGACAGTGACCTGCAGCGTCACATGACACCAATCAGTGATTACACCAATTACACAGCCAGTTTAAAGGGAGGGTGTAATGCTATTTCCTGCATATTATTTACACGGTTCAAGAGTTGATTCTCATGAGAAACATGGACAAAATAAAATTGGATTGTAAGTTGGATGTATGACGGAGTATTTCTGTGTCAAATACACTCCTTCAGGATTCAAACAAGTTTCAGAAAGGTTTTTTTCCGAGTATGGCCCTGTATGACGTCATAAAGGAAATGCTTGTATGGGCACTTCTCCCGGATGAGCACACACACACACACACACAGAGCGAGAGCAAGAGCGCGTCCATCAACGAGCTTCGTTCGGGTTATGGGAGCCGTCGGCGGCGCTGGCGCTGTGTTTTTAGACACGAGATCAACAATGTCACTAAAGAAGTGTGTTTCTGGTGTGAGGGAA
>CM077209.1:1446373-1456373 GCA_039654625.1 Rhinogobio ventralis
TCTGGGTTCGGTGTAAGCACTGAAAACGTTACCATCGTAGTAGTTTTCAGCGCACTTAAACGCCATGGCAACTAACACGTAAATGCGTGTAACTAATGTAAATCAAGCAAGCTAGTATGCACAGGCCACGAAGTGTTGGCGAAATAACACATTAGCGGACCGGAGGGAATAATATGGATTTTTTTCCAGAAAACTTAATAAATTCAAGCACTTTCAAGGACCTGTATCTATGTGTGTTTATTTTCAAAAACTTTCCAGGGCCTTGACATTTTTTTTTTCAGATTCACAAACTTTCAAGGATTTCAAGGACCCGTGGGAACAAATAACCCGAAGCAAAAAATATCCATATTTATAACTGGCTTCCTGGTAACGGCCGTAAATGAGTCTAGTTCCGGTGGAAGAGTGACCTCTGACCCGACACATGACGTAGGATGTAGGAGTAGCGTAAGCTCAGGTGAGAGTCGACGCCTCTCGCGGTTAAAACAACGAACTCAAGGTCTCTGGTCATGTGTGGGGTCAGAGGTCACTAGTCATGCGTGGGGTTAGAGGTCACTGGTCATGTGTGGGGTCAGAGGTCACTGGTCATGTGTGGGGTCAGAGGTCACTAGTCATGCGTGGGGTTAGAGGTCTCTGGTCATGTGTGGGGTCACAGGTCACTAGTCATGCGTGGGGTTAGAGGTCACTGGTCATGTGTGGGGTCACAGGTCACTAGTCATGCGTGGGGTTAGAGGTCACTGGTCATGTGTGGGGTCAGAGGTCACTAACCATGTGTGGGGTCAGAGGTCACTGGTCATGCATGGGGTTAGAGGTCACTGGTCATGTGTGGGGTCAGAGGTCACTAGTCATGCGTGGGGTTAGAGGTCACTGGTCATGTGTGGGGTCAGAGGTCACTAATCATGTGTGGGGTCAGAGGTCACTGGTCATGCATGGGGTTAGAGGTCACTGGTCATGTGTGGGGTCACAGGTCACTAGTCATGCGTGGGGTTAGAGGTCTCTGGTCATGTGTGGGGTCACAGGTCACTAGTCATGCGTGGGGTTAGAGGTCACTGGTCATGTGTGGGGTCACAGGTCACTAGTCATGCGTGGGGTTAGAGGTCACTGGTCATGTGTGGGGTCAGAGGTCACTAATCATGTGTGGGGTCAGAGGTCACTGGTCATGCATGGGGTTAGAGGTCACTGGTCATGTGTGGGGTCAGAGGTCACCAGTCATGCGTGAGGTTAGAGGTCACTGGTCATGTGTGGGGTCAGAGGTCACTAATCATGTGTGGGGTCAGAGGTCACTGGTCATGCATGGGGTTAGAGGTCACTGGTCATGTGTGGGGTCAGAGGTCACTAGTCATGCGTGGGGTTAGAGGTCTCTGGTCATGTGTGGGGTCACAGGTCACTAATCATGTGTGGGGTCAGAGGTCACTGGTCATGGGTGGGGTCAAAGGTCAGTCGTGATGTGTCGAGTCACTCTTCCGCCAGAACTAGACTGACGTACTGCCATTATTAGAAGCCAGTGATTATGGTTTATAAAGTTATAAATATGGATATTTTTCTTCACTTAAGAAGGCCTTTATTAACCCCTGGAGTCGTATGGATTAATTTTATGATGGATAGATGCACTTTTATGGCCTTCAAAATCTCATCCTCCATTCATTCCCATTATAATGCTTCGAAGAGCAATGATATTTTTTAATATAACTTTATGTTTGGCGAAAAGAAGAAAGTCATACACCTAGGATGGCTTGAGGGTGAGTAAATTATGGAGTAAATTATCATTTTTGGCCGAACTAACCCTTTAATATGATCATTATCATGTTCAAATCGGTTTCTTTTCATAATTTCCACTGCAATTGCAGGTGTAAACTGAACTGAAATTAGACATATAAAACGTACGTTCGACCTTAAATGTGCAGGAAACATATGATGAATGACCCCTTACAAAAATTTAATTGATTACAAATAAATAAAAAAAAAAGACATGGTTATTGAAGTTAAAGGCACAATATGTAATTTTTCGTCTCTTATTCAAAACAAAGGCGTGTCTTTTAGGCTTTTATCCTGTCAGACAATGCTTCCGCTTCTTCCGCTCATGTGTGTGGGAACTCAGCACTGTTTTATCATATTACACACATTTGAGTGTGTTAAAGTGATGTTATAATGCTACTCTGTGCGTTCACTCGGTGCTACTATGAGACACTTGTTCACACTGCAGTGAGCGAGATCATATCAGGCATGGTAAAACATGGTACTCGCGGTAAATCAAGAACACCAGATCTAAACAATAAGACTAACTGTGTTGAGCTGGAGAACAATGATTAGTTTCTGTCCATGAATGATCCAAACAGTTGCTCACCGTCTAATAAAACACATCAGATATTAAAGCAGCTTTGGTGTTTCCATGGTTACTACAAAATAAAACCAGAAGATAACAGGCATGATGTCATTGATAGGCGACACACGGTCCGTGTCCTGGTTAAAATCGCTTATTTCTCTGGATTTAAACATTCTTGGAAACATCTGGGATAATGTACACAAGTCAACAAAAAAACATAACATTGTTCTAGTGGTTTTTGGATATTTTAATCCAAAAATCGTACATATTGCGCCTTTAAACCATGGCAACCACAAATTAACCATGATTTTGCTACACTAACCAGTTTAACCATGGTATTTGTAGTAAAACTGTGGTTATACACGATCAATCTGACAAAAAAATGGTACACTACAAGTTAATTTTCGTAAGGGACGGAAATGTTACATATGTGTTTTTTGTGATATTGAATCATATTTAACACATACATTTCTATGGCCTCTAAATGATCAAAACTTGAGAGCTGTGTTTGTTTTGTTGTAAATAAATGAACTGCCACAAACAGGTGCAGCGTCGAGCCTGAGGTACCTGTGCGGGAACGCGCAGCTGCTGTGGTGGCGTGGACGAGCATATCATCAGTCCTCTGACGAGAGTTTTAAAGCGCGCGCCGTCTCTTTCCTCCAGCAGAGCCGGTTTCCGGCCATCAGAGAACACAAGCCCGTCTGTGAACTCCTCCAGAGTCTGCACGACTGGATATAACGAGCGCAGGATGCCGAAAACATATTTAAAACCGCCATCTGTCGCGTCGCGTCGAGACATTCGTCGTCTGTGTGTGTTTGCTCACGCGCTTCAGACGTCCCGCGCTGTGTCTCCGCCAATCAATCATCTGGCACAGGACCCGGATGTAAAGACGAGTATAAACGTATATTTAAAGCTACGCAACTGTTTTTCCCTTTTCAATTCACATAATTTAAATAAACCGAGTACATTATAAAACCGTGTTTTAACTTGCCATAAATCACTACGTAATTAGTAAATTACATTTCAGAGCTGTCGGGACGGATTTCCCGGGAAACTGCATTCTTCCGTGCAATTCTACGTGTTAATTAATTGTAATTAAATTGTTTTAATAAGATTATAAAACACAGTAAATAGCAAACAGATCAAAACAGTGCTATATTATAACTCAAGTATGACTTTACAACCAACTTACAAAAAAAAAAAAATTTAACAAATATTTTAAACATTTTTAAATTGTATTCATATTCTCACAAGCTGAATATACTGTATACAGTAATTACATTTTTTAAAAAAACCCTTATTAGGATTATTATTTAGCATTTTACGCTTATTTTGAGCACAAAGCATGTTTTTTTTTACAAATGTACCATAACATCATTGTTTTTGGACATGGTACTGGCATAAATACCTTTGTATATAAATATGAGAATCATTCAGTACCATGGTTTTACCTACTGATACCACCGCTGTACTATGGCACAGCAATGAGGGATTGTATGCAGCAAATGCTATTCAAATTCACTTTATCATAGTTGGATAGATACATTTGCTTGTTAATATTACTTCATTAATGCAATATTATTGATATTGACCATGTTTTACCATCACTGTACCATGGTTTCACCATCCTAGTATACACCGATCAGGCATGAACCGGCGACGGGGTCATGGGCGGCCAAGGCTCATTGATGCACGTGGGGAGCGAAGGCTGGCCCGTGTGGTCCGATCAAACAGACGAGCTACTGGAGCTCAGATTGCTCAAGAAGTTAATGCTGGTTCTGATAGAACGGTGTCAGGTATGGATGTTACTTTGACACGTACCACCTACCTAAGCATTGTTGCAGACCATGTACAGCCTTTCATGGAAAGGGTATTCCCTGGTGGCTGTGGCTCTTTCAGCAGGATAATGCTCCTGACACAAATCATGGAGGCCCCACCTCGCAACTTACAGGACTTAAAGGATCTACTGCTAACATCTTGGTGCCAGATACCACAGCACACCTTCAGGGGTCTAGAGGAGTCCATCAGAGACGGGTCAGGGCTGAGCAGGGCAGCAAAAGGGGGACTAACACAATATTAGGAAGGTGATCATAATGTTATGCCTGATATGTGTATATTTGAAGGATGTGGAAACATCTATTAATGCATTTTTCTAGGATTACCCACAATGCAATTTCAGTAAAGTTTAACTAAAATACAAAAACTCACTGTCTTAGTCCATAAACATGTTTATTAACATTGCATTAAAAAGATGAGCCCGTTCCCAACCCCCCAGAGTCAGCGTTAGACCACGAGAAGGTCAGCAGGGGGCGGTTTGAGAGGGATCTGACCCAGCGTGAAGCGTTTGGCTGTGAACTCCTTAAGTTCTTCGGCTGTCAGGTCACTCTGGGCCGTAAACAGACTGTCTCTTGAAGTCCCAGCAGCATCCGCAGCTCCACTGAACGCAGCACCGCTCGTGGCCGGCGCCGACGGCCCGAATCCTCCTGCAGACGTCTTGAAACTGAACTCGGCTGCTGAGCTGGATTTATTTTCTGTAGCTGGTGCTGCAAAAGAGAAGGAGGTTGCAGACGGAGCGGGACTGCCGAAACCTGGCGCGGTCTGAGCAGAGCTGAACGCAGCGCTTCCAAACCCAGGTGCATGCTGGGTATGTGACGCTCCGAAGTCAGTTTTGGACGCGGCAAAGCTGAAGCTGCTGCTGCTCTGAGAGCCAGAACCAAAGCCTGAGTAAACAAGATAGTTGTTAGCAAAACATACAGGACGAACTGGAGAGGACTCTTACATTTCGAAAGATCACAAAAATATGATTTCCCATTTTCATTTACGGCCATATCAGCTTCACAGGCCTTGACCAAACAATACAAAACATTTGATGAAATTTAACAACTTTACAACAAGTTCTCATTAGTTAAAGGTGCAGTGTGTAGGTTTTAGGGGCATCTAGTGGTGAGGTTGAAAATTGCAGCTGCCCACCGCTCACCCCTCCCTTCTGAAGCACATACAGAAGCTACGGTGGCCGACACAGGACAAAGATGTCGTCGTCGGAGACAGCAAAGAGTAGCGTTCTGAAGATAAGTTTGTCCGTTTAGGGCTACCGTAGAAACATGACGGCGCAAAATGCCGACTTCACTGTAAGGGGACCCGCGGTGTGTGCAGATAGAAACGGCTCATATCTTTATACACCACTGAAAACATAGTTATGTATATTATATTGCATTTCTGTCAATAGATCCTAATAAATATTACACACTGCACCTTTAACGTTAGGTACTTTTATTTCATATTTTCCTGTGAAGAAACCCGGAACAAACCTGCTGCTCCAAAGCCGGATGTTGTCGATGATGCGGCTCCAAACCCTGATGTCGTCAAACCGAACCCGGCACTTGACGAGCCGAACCCATGTGATGGCGTCTGGGAACTGGAGTTATTCAGCTCTGAGATCTGAGGACATCAATAACATGATTTAAACTTGTCCTGTGCGTCCGGTTCAATGCAGAAAGATCTCTCACATCATCTTACCACACTGATCTGAGTGGAGCTGCTCATGGTCCGCAGATCCTGAACTCTGCTCCTCCATTGGTTGGCCAGCAGTTGGACTGAGTTCACCTGAAACAACACACAGGATTGCATGAAATGCATAGATGCATCATGGGAATGAAAGTCTCTTGAAGTGGTCGTCTTACATAAGGCTGTAAATCAGATGCTCTGCAGGAGTAATATTCCTGTCTCAGCTCCTCAGGAGACAGCTCAACAAACCCTGCAAAATATCAAGAAAAGATGAACAGACATTCCAAATACTGACAGATTGAGATGAGTCTGTGTGCTAAACTGACCTGAGATCTGTCCGTTGAGGACCGAATAACATGAAAACGGCCACTGTCCAGACGTCTGCCAGACCTCCATGTCACTCTGGATTGTTTCCCTGAAATACAAATATTCAATAACAGCACAAAGTGCATCAGTGATCTCTTTATACACCGATCAGGCATAACATTATGACCTAATATTGTGTTGGTCCCCCTTTTGCTGACCCGTCTCTGATGGACTCCTCTAGACCCCTGAAGGTGTGCTGTGGTATCTGGCATCAAGATGTTAGCAGCAGATCCCTTAAGTCCTGTAAGTTGTGAGGTGGGGCCTCCATGGATCAGACTTGTTTGTTCAGCACATCCCACAGATGCTCGATTGGATTGAGATCTGGGGAATTTGGAGGCCAAGTCAACACCTCAAACTCGTTGTTGTGCTCCTTAAACCATTCCTGAACCATTTGTGCTTTGTGTCAGGAGCATTATCCTGCTGGAAGAGCCACAGCCACCAGGGAATACTGTTTCCATGAAAGGCTGTACATGGTCTGCAACAATGCTTAGGTAGGTGGTACGTGTCAAAGTAACATCCACATGGATGGCAGGACCCAAGGTTTCCCAGCAGAACATTGCCCAAAGCATCACACTGCCTCCGCCGGCTTGCCTTCTTCCCATAGTGCATCCTGGTGCCATGTGTTCCCCAGGTAAGCCACGCACTTTCGGCGGTGGACAGGGGTCAGCATGGGAACCCTGACTGGTCAGCGGCTATGCAGCCCCATACGCAACAAACTGAGATGCACTGTGTATTCTGACACCTTTCTATCAGAACCAGCATTAACTTCTGGAGCAATTTGAGCTCCAGTAGCTCGTCTGTTTGATCGGACCACACGGGCCAGCCTTCGCTCCCCACGTGCATCAATGAGCCTTGGCCGCCCATGACCCTGTCGCCGGTTCTCCACTGTTCCTTCCTTGGAGCACTTTTGATAGATCCTGACCACTGCAGACCGGGAACACCCCACAAGAGCTGCAGTTTTGGAGATGCTCTGACCCAGTCGTCTAGCCATCACAATTTGGCCCTTGTCAAACTCGCTCAAATCCTTACGCTTGCCCATTTTTCCTGCTTCTAACACATCAACTTTGAGGACAAAATGTTCACTTGCTGCCTAATATATCCCACCCACTAACAGGAGCCGTGATGAAGAGATCATCAGTGTTATTCACTTCATAATGTTATGCCTGATCGGTGTATACTGATTAACAAGCAGTCCCCCCAAAAAATGCATGAGCGTAATCTGCACTTACACATGTTTTGCATTGTCATCTGCTGAGTTTTGTCCAGCTTTATCAAAGTTGCCCTGAGAGCCGAGTGCTGAGAATCTGTTCTGGCTGCTGAAGCTGAAGTCAGAGCTCTTGACGTCTCTGGATGTCCCGCCGCCTCTGTTCCAGTCATTACCACCACCTCTGTTATTATCGCCGCCTCTGTTCCAGTCATTACCACCGCCTCGGTCATTACCGCCGCCTCTGTTCCAGTCATTACCACCGCCTCGGTCATTACCGCCGCCTCTGTTCCAGTCGTTACCGCCGCGGGAGAACGAGGAGGGCTGGATGAACTCGCCGCTGGTCCGTTGAGACGGGTTTATCCACACGCGGTTCCCAAAGCCTGCAACAACACGTCACTTTGGTCACTGCCGGTTCAGTTCAGTTTAAAAATTAGTATAAGTTATACTCTGTGTTAAAATACTGTGTTTAATGTATAGACTACCAGGGAAAAGTTTGGACACACTTTTAAGATCATCTTCTGATCTCAAGGTCAACATATTTAACCATCATCCGTCTCTCGCAAACCGTAACAAATCAGTCCCGCGCGGGTCAAAATGACCCAAAGAAATTATACTTTTTTTTTTTTGGTCCAGAAAGCTCATTTCATTAAATTTTTATATATTTTTTTAATGCATTTTATGTTTAAATTTACCTTTAAATGACTAGATCTTATCAATAATTAATATAATTAAAGCACATTCTTTCAACTTAAATTCAAAATAACTTAGCATTTCATGCATTATCCCTCCCTTTTAATTCAGCTCAGAATATCTCACATTGGGTGTCTCTGCCGACCTCTTAAAAGTAATATAACAATATATATAGAAAAATAATAATATAACAGACTTGATGGCCTTATAAATCTATATAGAGCAGATGAGCTGTTCCGCTGGGTCCTCAAGTCAGTTTCTCTTCAGTATTCATTCAGATACACATGTAGACATTATAAAATTGAGCATTTTTTAGGTTTTTCTATGTGTATTCCATTAATTCCTAAGGGGGTCAAATTGACCGACAAGGGACTGATTTGTTACTACCACATAAACTTCTCGGAGCCAGTCATTTTTTTGTCTATTCGTGGTTCAAGTGCGACAAAGTCCTAAGGTCTTGTGCCACTCCGATGAACACTCAATTTTTTTTTTTACATTAAAAAAATTAATTTCAGCTCAAAATGACCCGAGGGACGGATGAGGGTTAAAATATTTTTGTTGACAAACATAAATACTGCCTATGTATGTATTGGCAAAAATACATTATTTTTGGAGGTCATATATAGACATATACATATAGACCTTAGTAAAACACTTAATATACATTTAAATACTTAAATGCAAACTGAATGTAATGTAAAGTGCATGTTATTTGCAAATTAAGTGAAAGTGTATTAAAGCTTAAAATCCAGTCCTTTACGACTCACTTAAATACATTGATTGTTATGTGAAAATAATAGAATTGCAAATGTAATATCAAGTACTTTACATGTGCTTAAAGGGATAGTTCACCCATCATTTACTCACCCTCTTGTTGTTCCAAACCTGTATACATTTCTTTAAAAATCTCACCCTCATTGACTACCATAGTAGGGGGGGGGGGGGGGGAAATAGGGGACGAGATTTACCTGGTTACAAACATTCTTCCAAATATCTTTTTTTGTGTTCAACAAGAGATTCATACAGCTTGAGGGCGAGTAAATGATGAATTTTCATTTTTGGGTGAACTGTCCCTTTAAGTGTGTTAATGTGTACTTCTTTAAAACGCGAAAAAATATCATTAAAACATAATGATTTAAAATGTGCAAAATTATTACAATGTGTACTTTTTAAAAGTGTACTTAAATGTGTTAAGAAACAGTTAACTTGCCTTTTATTTAATTAATATTATATAATCTAAGATTTGAAGTACACAGTTAATACAACTAAACGCACTTCTCTTTCACGAGAGTTAACAGCATTAGTGTCCAAAGAAGATGTAATCGCTATGTTTTGTAAGAGACAGTATGGATGCTGTATAACTCTTGTTAGTTTGAAGTGTGTGTGTGTGTGTGTGTGTGTCCGACCTCCTCTGCTGGGTGTCGGCGGCTGCTGCTGGTTTCCTCGGTATTCTCCTCCTCTTCCGCCTCCTCTCGGGTGCTCATTCCAGCACGTATCTCCGTATCTACAGCGACCTTGAAGAAAGAAACTACACACTGTCATTTTAAACTTTATAAACACAAATCATGTGCTGTTGTGGTGCGGAGTTTGACGCAGCTTCTCAAACGACGGGCACCAGCGTGACGCACGACGCACGACGCACATTTTGGACGTAAACCAACTATTACAAAATAAAAGTCTTCATGCGGCGCTTCAAACTGTGTTTAAAACATTTTTTTTTCACATGAAATAAGACTTTACGGTTTTATCAGTATTTAAGTGGATTAATTTAATTTGTGGGTAATGACAGTTTTCTGTTTTTTGTTTTTTTTTTAAGGAAAAAAAAAATAAATAATTAAAAATACCTTTCTGAGAATAACTGCTGTTCTCTAAAATGCTTGGCATGATGGCAATGACGATTTTAACTTTTTATA